>CAEGAF010139938.1:0-33873 GCA_903067075.1 Micropoecilia bifurca
AGGGGTATTAAAAGTGCCTTCAATATCAGCTGTTGTCTGGCTGTTATTCCCACAAAGACACAACGCAGATTCAACTACGCTACAGCAGCAGATAAATGAATTATTATAAATGTTTTGAAGCTCCATGTTTGTATTTCTCCATGATGTTACTGTTTTAAAATCTTATATCATTTCTCATTTTGGCTTTATTTTGCTAGAAAGGAAACAAATATTCCTGTCGTTTTGGAAAAAATCTCATTTTTTAAACAGATTTGAAACAATTAATTAGTAGCTTAACAGCATTATTAACAAATAACCATGAAAAAACAGGTCAGACCCCTGGTACACCTTTGAGTTTCTTTATCAACCAGTAGTTTGTAAATATATTTGCTTCCTATTCGCAGCAGCTCTCCGCAGACTCATAACAACTGCAGCTCCGGCCTCCGTTTGACTCCTCAAGAGCCTTTTATGGTTTTGGACTTGGGTTTTGCTTCATGCGGTTCAGGGCCTTGTAAAGGCATTTCCTAAATTTCTCCATCCTATCTCAAGTCTTCTGAAGCATCTAACATTCCCTCCAGAATGTTGTACTGTTTTTTTTTTTGTTATTCTCATGGCCTAATAGTACAGATTTTGAGGTACCTTTTTCAAAAAGTTGCAAATTTTTTGCTGCTGGTTTAATATCCCCTCTTTGCTCTTTCTATTGTGACTTTTGTCCAGCTAGTTTTATCGCTTTATGTCCTGTACAATGGCTGCTGGAAAAGACAAGTTGTTACCATTCCGAAACCACTTGCTGCATTCCTGTTGATTGCTCAGGAGACTCCACTTTTGCTATTCAAAGATTTTATACTGTTGTATAATTGCACATCTGTTTGTAGCTATTTTTACATATCAGTTTAAATGTTGTTAATGAGCTAAGTGATGTGACTATCAGCCACTTATTTTGGATTTTAAGTAACAAGAAGCCCTAAAGCAGCTAATTCTGAAAGAAACTCAAAATAGGCAAATATCTAAGACAGATTTTCTGCAAAAAGTGTAATGAGCCATGTTTGGTTTAGCCTATAAACCTATCCTAACCTGCTCAAGGAAGAATAATAGATCACCTTTAAAATGATTTGACAACCATTTTCTTTCCACTTCACTGTTTTGCACTACTTTGTATTGCCATTTCACTTGAAATCCTAAAAGAAATACATGAAACTTTGTGGTTGCAATGTGAAAAAAAAATGTAGAGAAGTTCAAGGAGTGTGAATAATTTTGACAGGCACAGCAAAAGATGCGGTTCAGCACATAGAGCTGGAAGGAAACTAGTCTGACAGTGGTTCAGAAATGCAAACAAGTGTGTATTTGAGTCCTGACGGAGGCAAGACGCCGACACATGGCTGACCTTTGCCTGGCATGTGGTGGCAGCTTATTTTACAACCCGCGGGGGTCACTGAGGGGTGATTCATGGTGTGTGGTAGGAGGGATGAGTCCCAGACGGCTGCTGAAGCCGCTCGGACCGTCGAGCGTACAGGTGAAGCGCAGAGACCAGGTCGTCTGAAAACAGCCTGTTTTTACTGCTGCGTGAAGCCTGATACCAACAGCCTGAAAGACAGATGTGTTTTACACCCAGCAATATTCTTCCCACTTTCGGTGTTTACACTGGACGGCTACGTTGAGTGACATCAGGGCGGACGTTTCCCTTTTTTTTACATGCTCAGCTTTGCCAGGTTTCATGCTAAATTTTGAGAAATAGCTGACCTGACGGATGAGGGTGAAAGCTGTAATTTGGTTTCAGCTTTTAAAAGGAGGCTTTGAGATTAGTTTTTTTTCTTCTTTCAACCATATCATAAATTATAAAAACAAGGATAAAAGTTCAGCTTTTCAGTCCAGGTGATGATTGAAGGATTCCCATTAGGTGCAAACCTGGAGGAACCGCAACAGTTTCAGATTTCTGTGAAAACCTGTTCTTCATGCAATGTTGAAGGCAACAATTTAACATCCAGTTTAATTGAGTTTCAATTCAAAACATCTTATTTTCAATATAAATCTATAACTTCTCTGACAGCTGATGTAGTGAGTCCAGGTACTTTCAGCTTGTCCTGTTTATATTCATTTTATTCCAGCAATTTGGCGAATTAAAGCAAACAAATTTAAAATTAGAAAAACATGACTGAGTGTCTCCCTCTCAGCAAAATATGACATTTCTCATCAGAAAAGCCATTTCAGGGTTTGTCATCTTCTGCAAGAACCTGGAAAAGTGTTTCAAAAGATGTTGGTAAAAAATATATATCAGATGTCTGTAATTTTGAAGCTCCAGCACATTTTAAAAGTTTCTCCAGAACCAAGTTTCTCAGGTCTCAGTCCTTTTTCAGCTGATTGGTAAAAAAACAACAAACAAACACACAAAAAAAAGTTTGTTTCTACAGCAGCCAGATTATGAATAGAAAACCTGAAAACAGACAGTAAAAAAATGGATGGATAGATGGATGAATTGATGAATGGATGATTCATGTACTTTTCCTTCTTGTTTCATTAAAAACTAATTGAGTGATATAAAGTTCTGTTTTCCAGCCAAAATGTTTCCTTCTCATCTTGCGGTTTCTCAACGTTGCTCACTTGGAGAAACTGAGAGTCTCTGAATCAGATCACTGGATTTCCAGTCATTGTTTAAAACCCGTCAGTCTGTATCTTCCATTAAAAACAACTTTTATTTTTTACACAAAAGTACATTTCCATGTTTCCTGACTATTCCTCTCACACTGACGGAGGAGATTCAGATCCGGTATCAAGACAGCCGCCTTTGTTTCTGATTGCATTTGTCACGGTCAAAATTACATTTTCCCCAAATATAAAACCAGTAAGATTTCAGGTCGTGCTGCTGGCACCAGCTGAGCTATGCAGGTTGGACGGGGTTGTAAACATTTTCTCTTCAGGTTTTGTCTGCAGCAGCTGCAATCTATTTTCTCTCAGACCTGAAATGCCTTTTCTGTGCCAAGGCTTTTTTCCTCCATTTTCCATCTCTGCTCCGTTTTTTAAAGTTAACTTCCTCCGTGTCAGGCATCCAGCTTTTTATTTGGCAACTTGAAAGGCAAAAGAGAAGAGGCCACAGAGGATCCCAGGAAGAATCTCTGAGGTTTGTGTCAGACATCATTAGTACCTTTCTTTCTCTGTTTAATCTTTAAAGCAGCAGCTAAACTGCGATTGCCTGCCTGATGTGTTATCATGTCGTTTGGACGTCACCATGTGAATCCATGTTGAATAGTCTGAGTTAAACCTCACTGAACCCAAGAAGCTAATTTGTGCTTTAATTTTTTCCTAATATTTACTAAAAAACTTTATATTCACAAGCAATAACTCTACAGTCCTCTATAATTATGTGAAACTTTCAGATTTGCTAGCATGATAAATTGGAAACTTTCAGGTTTAGACTGAAAAATGTCCAAATGTAACATTTCTGCTAAGTCGTGTCTCTTTTATTTCTCTTTCCTGCCTGTATTCCTGAAGAGCACCCTGCCACTGGAGGGCTCTCTTGCACCAGGATTGGCGGGTCGGTGAAAGCCCATTTGGCACGGAGTGGTACATCTTTCAAATGTGTCTTCAATTAGTGGGCTGCAGTCAACACCATCGGCTGACTTGGAATGTCAGCTGAATGGAAGATAACCTCCTTGGTTTTTCTTTTATCTCGCCATAAAAACCCCAGTGAGCGACAGTGCAGGGTTGAATACGTCCCCCTCACATTTGCTGCGCAGATTCAGAGTTAGAGATGGCAAAAAAGCCACTTCTGAGAGATACTTTTCAGTTTTCACTTCAGTTCGGATGTGAATTATTGGGGTTTGATCGAGTAGTTTTGCAGGGGAGGTTTCCTGTTTCAGTGCTGCAGTAGATACACAGGCAGGTGAAGATTTTACAGCAGCAGGGAGCAAATAATGTGTCACTGATTGACCAGTTTGGGATTGAAGAGTTACATAATGCATCCTCAAGTTAAGCACCATGTAAAGTGTAATATTTGCAAGAATTTGAAGTTTTTGCCATTCATACATCTGGTATATTTAGGTTTAGTGCATATTCTTTTTTTGGTTTCTTCTTACTGGAAGTGGCATTAAGGAGAATTTTTATACGTATACGTCAATATATACCAAATATGACTTAAAAGAAATTTTACTTTGTAATTCAACACCTTGAAATTGGGTCTCTGTATCTTTAAAAAGTCCTGTTCTTTCTGAAACTCTGCCTTCAGGAAGTCATCATCACATCGCTCCTCTTTCAACCAGCGTTGTACTGAGAAGTAGCTCCTATAGCGACTCAGCAGATGAACATTTCCACCAGGAATTTGCTAATTGCTGCTGGCTAGTCTGAAGGAGCTGAGAGGAGGAGCTTCGCCTCGAAGGCGGGGCTAGGTCCACCCAGGTTGAACGGTTGCCATGGAGATTGCAAGATTTCTCAAACATGCATGAAAGAATCAAAGCAACAGTCCAGGTATGTTTTTGATGCATGTCTGACATGATAGTCACGCATCAGAATAACAACCAGGAGAGCTAAAAAGTGAAATAAAATTAAGAGAACAAACATACAGAAATTATTGGCTTGTATTGCTAATAGCAGTTAAAGGTCAAAGCATTAATCAAAAAACTGAATCCAGGTAGCAAAACATTAAAACTGAATGAAGAACAAACAATGGAAAATAAAAACAAGAAGATAAGCAACAACAATTTGACCACAGCCTCCAATGGAAACAAAACAAGTGATTATCAGCCAAAAATAAAGAACAGGGAGTACATCAAAAAACACCACAAACACACAACTATGTTTGTTTTATGAAAACATAATTATCTGTACCGACATGGTATGCCGGCTATGATACACTGAACTTATAAATGCACAAGCAACAGGAACACACTCTTCCCATCTTACACACCTCTTTCCTGAACTCCAATGTAATGTTATTGTAAAGTTTCCCACCTGTCTGCAGCTGTCAGCAGGGTGTTCCTACTATGGCTACCTCCCACTACCATGTGTCCTCTGTTAACACACACACACACACACACACACACACACACACACACACACACACACACACACACACACACACACACACACACACAGAAACAGTAGCAGGGGCCTCCATGATCAGGCGCATGATGACCGAGTCATGCAGCGCAGGAAAGCAGCCAAACCTCACGACTTTCAGAAAATAATAATGCAAGCTGGCTGGGAAAACGTGCGTTAAATACACTTTACAGCCACAGAACATCTTTGTGGTTTGAAAAATGTAATTAAAATCGGATTTACCATAATGGCTGAAGTTTCAAACAATCAAATTATTAAAATAGAGGCAAGTGAAAACACTGAGGCAATGAAAATGTTAATACAAGCCGGAAATTGATGAATTAAACAACAAATCTTGCAATTTTTAAACAAGTGTAATAACAGCAGAATATCAGTTATTTTAATGAACTAAATCAGTATTTCTAAACCTGTTTTGGGTCAGATTCTTTACAGTCCTCGTTAAATAAGATGCAGGCTAATTGCATAATGTTTTATTATTTATGTTATTATTGTCATTATTGTTGCTGTAAATATTCTTGTTGTTTTGCTATCATCAAAAAATCTTTTAAAAATATCACAGATTTATTAGTTTCACAGATTTATTAGTTTTCCAGAGAACAAAAGAAGTGTGAACAGAAACTTTATAAATAGGAGTTTAAAAGACGTTCAATTTAAATTAGGTAGGCCTAATTTCAATTCAAACTTTAATGATCACAAACAGCAGCCAGTCAGTTCTTTTCTTGTGCCAATTTCTCATGCTACGAGTTTTAAACAATACCATGAGGTCTGCCTCATTCAAACATGCATAGTTCTACAACTACATCCATTGTAAGTTTATTTCTCTTCAGTGTGGTGACGCATTTCAGCTGACCAAGCTAAATTTACTGTCGATTATTTAAATATGCACTATGGAAAATCTCAAAATAGGAACATTTTCTGGGAATAATTTCCCCATAAAAATCCACATATGCTGCTCCAAAAGCAGGAAGGTGTCTATAGCACCGAGCATTCTGGGTAATGAAAGATCTATTGAGTGTAGTTCTATGCTTTGTGTTGTTATTTAGAAGTCTCCATTGGACTTTCTGAACCACTTGAGAAGGTTTGTTGCTGTTTATGTTTGACATGTTTGACCAAGGTAGTCAGCCTGTTGTTCTTTATTTATTTTACATTGGCTAATTGCATTAACCGAACAAATTAAAGTTGTTTTTGCATGTCTGACCAAGCTTGTGAGGCCCTTGTTGTATTTATGGGTGCTGTACTTGTGCAGAGTTATGAAATATATTTATAATTTAATGTATACATTTGCACTGCAAAAACACAAAATCTGACAAAATATTTTTGGTCTAGTTTCTAGTTCAAATATCTTATCACAGTTGAAATAAGATGAAACTAACTTACAAGTAACGTTTGCTTTAATAATTTCTTAATATTAACGAAAAAGTACGCTGGCAAGTTATTTCACTTGTAACATGAGAAAAATGTCTTGTTTTAAGTCAAAAATAACTTTTTCACCAATAGTAAGAAATTATCAACTTAAAACAAGTGCATATATCTTACTTAAAAGTTACTTGTAGGATAGTTTTGTCTCATTTCAAGCTGGTGTTAAATTCAACAATACAGAGTGTCACATTAACATTTACGACGGTGCTGGTGTTAAAATATATTAAAAGCAACTCTGGTGTAGTGTTGATCACAAAACATAATGTGGTGTTAAAAAAGTAAATAATTGACCCCACAAAGTGTAAATATCAATCAAATTCAGTGGAAAATATTCAAAACAACAAACAGAAATGGAAAGTTTTACTTGTCTTAAACCCATTTCACTATATAGACCAATGTTAATTTAACAAAAAAGTAGGTGTCAATCTTTTAACACTTTCAAAAGTGTTACTTTAACACCAGCTGACTTGGACACATATAGACACTTTTGGGTGTTAATTCAAAACCGGCATTTTTACTGTGTACAGGTTTTGGAAGTGAAACACGTGGATTGGTGCGTCTCTAAATGTTCCTTTGCAGGGACCCGCTGGCTGAGGTTTTTCTTCATTCCTTATTTTTGGTTGCTGCGCTGAAGCTTGTTTTCCTGCTGTACTCAGATTAAGTGTTTCTGGACAGGAGCGTCAACTGAAGGCCTCCAATGTAAATGGAAACAAATCTGTGTTGAAGCTCCCTGCATTTATATGCGTGACTGTGTGTGTGCACTGGATCCCAGTTGTGAGTGCATCTGCATGTGCATGTATATACAACATATTCTCATTGTGTGTGAGTAAATCCTTTTCCACTTGCTCCCTGACATCTCTGCCAAGCAGACGGGGTGACATGGGAATTGAACCATCTGCTTCTTTTCTCCCGCCGGACCGATCGCCAAGCAGCCAGTAACTCGCTCCAGCTGCTTGGGAATGGAAAAGAAGATCCCGAGGCGTTCCAAAACGAATGGCAACCGCAGTACAAAAGAATGAAGGACCCGGAAAAAAACCAAGAGTGACATGAGACGAGGCAGATGCGAGACTTTCTCCAAGCTGCACATTTAACCTCCTTTCAGTGAATCACAAACTGGCAAGAGCTGACCAGAGAAAACATAACTCCACCGAAGGCTGAATGGCAGGTCCGACCTGTTCTCCGTGTCACGACTGTCAGAAACACAGCAGGCTCACAATAACTGGGAGAAATGGAGAGTGAGATGAGATAAAGGCCATAAAATTGAGAAAATCATGTCATTGTTTCAGCAGCAGAGATTTGCATGAGCTGAGAGGGACAAAAAGGGTTTGGAAAATTAAAAATACTTTCTTTGTCAGCAGAGCAGAAACTCTTTATCATATCCTAAAACATATTGAATCCAGGTAATAATCCAAATTTATGTGATATTTACTGACATTTCTCCATTAGATGTCACTGGAAAAACCTTTTCCACCTCGTACTATAAATTTTAATGGTTTTCATTGCAAATTTAATATGATTTTCCAACAAAAACTAGTATGCAGCACTGAAGAATGATTTTCTGAATAATTTACAAATAAAAAGCTGAAAAGTGTGGTGTGCATTTGAATTAAACTCCCATTACTTTGATGCCCCCTTAACAAAATCCAGCACAATTAGTTCTTTAAGCCATGCATTTAGTAAAATAAAATATAGATAAAGATATTCTGTGGATTCCTCAGAGGTTTTTAGGGAACATTAATGAACAAAAAGCTTCATAAAGACTCAGACATACAGCAGACTGTTCTGGGAGACGTTTTAAATTAATTTAAATTAAGTTTTACTGCATTCATCTCTGCAGAATAAGAAAACTTTAAGTTGCTAGATGTGCAAAGCTAATTGAGCCTGAAAGCTGTAATTCCAGCAGAAAATGGCTCTGGATGTTAGTGACTCAGCAGGATTTAATAAAAATTCATCCCAGCCCCTGTATCCTCTTCTTTCCTCTTCAAAAGTCTGCACTGCTTGACACATAAAATCCCATTAAAACACAACGAAGTGACAAAGTGAGCAAAAGGGCTGCTGGCAGTTCAGAATGCAACTGTCTTTGTTTATTTTACTTTGAACACTAAAACTAAAGCCTCTAAATATGCTGAACTTATCTTTTATTATTGGCACAAAAAGATGAGAAACAACCCACAAGCTGCTGCAGCTGGACGAACAGAGCACAGAAAGAGAAAAGCAGGACAGCAGAGGATTCAGGGAAGCGGAGATGCTGTGAAAACAGTTGATGCAAGGCTGTCAAAACAAGCAGCTGTGAGCAAACCCCAGATTACAGCGACCGAGAAACGGAAACATGAAGAATTGTTACGGTAAGAAAGACCTGCACGGTGCTGGACAGCATCTTTTACAGTTTATATCTAAAGTTTCTCAGGATGCTTCATCATAATTATGAGTTGTTTAGTGCTTGTTTGTATGACAGAGAAGGGCCATACTAAGAACAAATATTAAATTACGAGATTAGTCAAAGTACAAGTCAAAATAATACAAGTACAAAAATAATATGAGCATAAAGTCATAATATTTCAAGATAAAATTCATAGAATTATGACAATAAAGTCATTATATAACAAGAAGTCTTACAAGAATAGAGTCGTAATAATAAGACAATAAAAGTCATAGTATTTTGAGAATTAAGTTAAAATATGAGAACAAAGCTGTAATAATGCAAGAATAAAGTACAATATAATGAGAAGTCATACAAGAATAAAGTCAAAATAATTCGTGAAAAAACTCAATAAGACAAAGTCATAGTCATAGTTATGAGAAGAAAGACCACATAATATAAGAATAAAGTCGTATTATTAGAACTTTATCTGTGGCGCTAATAGTTCTGTGTGACTAAAAGAAGAGAAAATGCTAAATGCTACATATCATGAGCTCCAGGACGCATGTTTCGATTTTATTCATCCATCCCCAAGACGTAAGTGGCCTGGATGAGGATCTGAGCCTCCAACCGTCTTGCAAACAACATCCTCCTTGTTTGACTTTGCTTCGTAATCAGGCTGTAAATTTATTCCATAAGATGAATCTTCATTGTGGTAACGCTTGACACAAAACGTTAAAGCAGGAATGAAGAACATTTTCAGAACCAGGCAGCAAGCAAGCCTGGCTACACGATAATAAATCTGCTGAAATGTTTCCTGGCTACAAGATGTTCCGATGCGATTGCTTGGACGCAGTCGCGCCTTCGCCGTGGCCAAAAAGCGCCGATCCACGTGTCGCTGCCGCAGGCGAGTCGTCGGCCGCTGACGGCTGAAGCATGAGTTTCCAAACATAAGGAACATATTTTAATATTTTTTAGCACGGCTGCTGTGTATCCGTTAAATTGCCTTGGAGCTCTGGTCCAAAGCACTTCAGGACCGCAAGCGCCTCGAAGAAAAACAGCCCTGAGAGAAGGAATATCTATTCATCTGCAGGCCAAGACATTTTTGGTGTCACGCTCGCTGCTTTTTTTCTTCTCTTTTCATTAATCCGACATGGTCTCAATTTTTAAAAGTAGATTTTTTTTCTCCTCCAGGTGTTTCCATTGTCGATTAACCCGCATGGGTTGGTGTCAAGGAGTAGCAATTGACTCCTGTTCCCCAGACAAGCTGGAAAACGCCTGGCTGGAAAACAGAAGAAGAGGCTTCTGGGTGTGAAGGTGGCAGCTGGAAATCTGGAGGTTGAGCTGCAGCAGGCACGAAGTTGGTTTTACTCAATAAATCAAAGGATTCTGCCTTCCTTTCTGTATTTTTGGAAACCGGTTTACCCATAATTGTCGTAAATGGTTCCACTTTGATGCTTGTTGGGTTACACAAAACATCAAGACGCAAACATTAAAACCTTTTCTTTATCTTAAATTCCTGAGAAGAATGTACAAGAAAAGAAAAAAAAGCTACTTTCAGACATGAAGTCTAACTGTAGCACAGAGTTGGACTCTGTCCAGAACTCTTGAAGGAAATTTTTGTTGAGAAAACATGAACTGAAATCAGATTACAAAGCCGTATGCAGAGAATGTAGTTTCCCAAATCTCTTCCTCCATCTCTAATCTTCAGTTTTTCATCTAATTGGGGGCCGAGGGTTAAATTTACACACAACGGACATCGACATATGCAGAGTTTAAAACAAACATTACAAAGACTCATGAACAAGTCGGGAAAAAGTTGTGGAGCATCGAATAAGGAGAATATCAACCAGAGAAGAAGTCAAACATTGCCATGGTAACTCAAAATATGTGACACATATTTGGATTTCTTTAGCGTTAATAAATTGGATCATTATTTGATAAGTTGATTTTACAACGGAGTGTTAGGCCCAACAACAAGAAAAGTCACAATATTTTGAGAAAAAGGTGTATAGTGTGAGAATAAACTTATCAAGAACAAATCACAGGAGAATAAAGTCTCAATAGTAAGAGAAAAAAATCATAATTTGAGGATAGGGTCAAATAACATGAGAATAAAGTAATAATGAGAACAAATGTATACAGGAATAAAGTGACATTACCAGAATAAAGTAATTTTATGATTACAATAATAAAATCATAATGCAAGAATCTTAATATTAATTTCGTAAGTCACATGAGAATAAAATTGCAATAACACAGAATAAAATCATGACATTAAAAGAATAAAGTCAAAATAATGTGAGAATAAACTTTAAGAGATATAGTGATATTACCAGAATAAAGTCATGCTCTTACAAGAATAAACTCATAATATTATGAGAATATTGTATGACAATAATGTCATAATAATACAAGAATAAATAGAATAAACTTGTACGTTTATGAGAATCCAACACAATAAAGAATCTTACAACTGAGGATTGTTACACTAGTACATCTCCATTCAAGGATTTCATATTTAATCAGGTTATATTTATTCATATTTATTTTTTAGGTTATATTAAAGGTTTTTTCGAAAGTAGTTCGAAATGAAAGTCAAAATATGGGGAAGACATGTAGCAAATGTCACCAGGCCGGGAATTGAACCTGTGACCACCAGCAAAAGGACCTTGATAAGTGGGTTGTGCTTTTCCCCTGCGCCACCACATTTAGTTAATGTTAACATTTCTTTGATAATCTGGAAGACTTAAACGTGACAAATAGGAGAAATCTATCATTTATCATCTAAATGATAAAACATGGCAGTAGCAGTATCATGCTGTGGGAATGTTTTTCTTCAGTACAGACAAAGATCCTGACCAGATAGATGGAGCTAAATGCAGGGGAATCCATTTTCAGCCCTAAAGCCTAAATGTCCCACATTTGAACTCTTTCCAAAACTCTTAAAAAACATTTTTTTCTGAGAAAACATGAACAAAAATCAGATTACAAAACCATGTGGGAAGAATGTAATTTCCCCAATCTCTAGCCATCTCTAATCTCCAGTTGTTCCTCCGTCTGGGGGGCAAGTGTTGCTTTTTTTAGGCACACCAAACATAGTCATGTGCATCGTTACCCGAGAACCAAATGACCGTCACTACTGAGCCTGTGGGGCAAAAGGAGAGGCGCTTGAGCGGATGCCAGTTCATGCTGCACACTGGTGAGGGGTAGAGGACGCTGCTTTGATGAAACATGGCCGCCTGCCTAACTTATGATGTGACCTCTACAGTGAACCCGTCCAAAACCGGGTTTTAATCTCCTTTGCGAGGTTCACAAGTTCGACCCATGCTGCTTATTTCACCAGGAAAAGGGAATCTTAGATCTGTATTCCAACCAGAAGCTGCTTGAAAAGCCTTTTGGACGTCAAATTCAAAGTAAATAAGAATCTGGAAAGTCATAAGATCATTTTTATTTTACTTTTAAAGGGCAGAAGTTTGACCCACATAAATCGGGTAAAAAAGTTGAAGTCAACATGTTGCAGGTACAAAGCAGTGATGTGTTAAAGTTCACAACTCATTCATGTAAAAATATATATAACACAAAATAAAATTCTAACTACATTCACTAAACCAAAAACATTCAATTATTGGGTGAATGAAAACAATTTAAGAGATTAATAGCCAAAGAGGTCCAAATTTACTGCTGTGGTTCAGCTGAGGCCTAACTGCCAAACCAGGTAACAACAGGTACGGGAGCTGCAGTGGCCAAAATACCACAGAAACCAATATTTAGCTTTTCCTGTTCACCATATCAGCAAAGTCTGTGAAACTCTGCGCTCTGGCCTGGATTCCATTTTGTTTTTTGTAAAATTCTGCATTCTCCACATTTATGTTTCAATTCTGACATAAACTCAAGCATTTCTTGTTTTAAAATTTTTTAATTATGTCAATCAGTTCCATATTGTTCAATATGACAGCAAGATAAACAAAATAACATTTCTAATGTTCTATTATGCTTCTTTGAACAGGTTAGGATTGCTCTGTCACATTTTTTGCACATAATTATTCTAAGATAATGAGATTTTAGTCTGCTCTATTTTGGGTTTGTGTCAGCATGAGCTGTCTCAGAGCGTCCTGCCACTTTAAATCCGAATAAACTTTAGCTGGCCACGCCCCCCAACTCAACATTTACACTGGTACTTGAAAATAGTTGAAAGCAGATTATACAACTTTAAAAATCAGAAGTGAAATCTCCTGCACAGTCAACATGAATGCAGCAAGTGCCATGTCTTTTTCAGCCATAGAGCAGTTAAATCAGTTGGGTTGCTAGGTAACCAGCCTGGGCTTGGCTGGGGTTGCTAGGTAACGGCGCAGCGCCCGTTGACTTAACGTTCCGGAGGTTTGAATTTTCCGGACAGCAAAAACCATTAACTTATTGCCAAAAAAATAAAGCAAAACAAGCAAAACGATAAAACAGTCGGTCTATATATTTTCACCATGCATTTTTGGAGGGTTAGAAAGACTAAATACGCCAAACACATTCATTAAATATATTAAGCAGGAAGTCTTAATATACATGAGTAATCCAACATGTATATTGGCACCTGGATCAGTCAGTGTACAAGACAGGGCTGGTTTTTCTCCCATGTATTTAAACAGGAATGAAATCTGCTAATTTTGATTGAGTAATTAACTCAAACCTCAACGGAAATAAAAAAAGAGGAAAAAGATTAATATTTATTTTCCAAGTAAAAACATGTGAGATGATAAAGGACAATCAGCATGACTCCTAAATGATTTATTATAACACAGTCACTTTTTTTAGCCTCTTTTCTCCAAAACAACTTGCAATGATCTATAGAGCACATTGTTCCAAAGTTGTAAAGAAACACAGAACCAGAAGAAATATTTGTAAAGATCTCCTTCCAAATATCAGAAGACAACAAAGGAACTGAAATGCAAACTTTTAAAGTCTGAGCCAGAAAGCGTGTGGCATGTGTACGTTTAAGTATGGGAACACATGCAAAAACAGATATAGGGTTACGGGAGGAATCAGGGAATTTCAGCTGGATGTTATATATAGTGACATTTTGAAATAAACAGATACTTTCCTCAATTTTTGATTGCTTTAACACAAATTAGTGACTTAATTTTCAGGGGAAATTGTACTGGCTGACACGCAGCAAAGAAAGCGCAAGTTATAAATCAACACAAGCGTTGGGGTGCTGTGATGATGCGAGGGTTCAGCACAGCCCATATAAGGAGCCGTTAGTCTTTGCTGTGGCTGTCGCAGGTTTGATTCCCGACCTCGTGACCTTTGCTGCATGACTTCCCTCTCATTTCTGTCCTAACACTTTCAAATAAAGGCCACTAAAGACAAAAAGAAACTTCAGAAAAAAAAAAAATCAACACAAAGGTTTGTGACCATCACCCATCTTCTGATCAGCAGGAAAGGTTAAAATATAAATATTTTTAAAGGTAGGTTGTGAAGAGTTTATCAATAAGTCTCAAGTGTACTCACATTGCAAAGTCAATGAAAAAGGCAGTAAGATATTTTGAAAATATAAAAGGTAAACTATAAGAAGTGAAGTTGCAATAAGACCTGATAAAAGTATTCCTATCATTTTCGCTGTAGTTTTCAGTCACAACCTTAAGTTTATTTTATTGGTATTTAATCTGTTAATTTTTATGAGTTGCTAAGAAGCAGAAATGATAATCAGTTTTCTACATTTTTCACAATATAAATCTGAAAAATTGGCTTGCATTTGAACAGCTGATTTTCCTGTGAAACAATACTCCAAATTATTCACATATTTTTTGTAGAGCACAGCCAACATGTTTGAAAGAAAATGCAGCTTGGGAAGTCTACTTTACACACAACAGCTTATTTTGTGTTGGTTGTTCAACGTCATGGGTCCATCAAGTGAAGAAAGAAGTTCTTAGCATGAAATGGAGACTTTTTTGGCAAAGTCTCCATTTTTGGTGATTGAAACAGACAGAAACTGGTGCTGAGAGGTTTTTAAAATGTCCAGCAAAGTTCAAGTTGCATCCAGATCTTTTATTTTTAAAACCAAAGTCAGGTATCTACAGTCGCATGAATTCCTGATTCCAGCAAACTCCTGTGAGAAACTTGGAAATGGAGGTTCAAAAAATGTAAACAAAGTATTCAGTTTAAAAGTAAAGTCTACCAAGTACTAAGAAAACATACAATACGTATATAAAAACATTACAACACCGATTATTATTTCTTCAAAATAATGTTTAAATCCTTCACGCTACACTATGAAACCCTTATGAAAACGTTTTTATCTACTAAGTGTATTCATCTACTTTAGCTCAAACTGAATAAAGACAAGGCTTTTACAAAAAAAATCTTAACCTATTTAACATATTTAATGTTTCTGCAAAGGTGTGCAATTAAAAACAAAGGTGATACAAATGCGAAACTACTTGCAGAACATTCTCTGGGCAAAAAGCCGAAGCCACGAAACAATGAAACGAACAGAGCCAGAACGTCCTAATGAGAAAAGCAGCTCAGTATCTAACCCAGGGACTCACTCAGCTGTGCTGTAAACCTGCTGGTGAGTGTAATTGCTGTGGCAAACATAACCTCTGCTGTTTTTCTGGCAGAAAGTGTCAAAGCTATATGCAGGGTAAAGCAAGTTATGGTATGTATTTAGGAGAAGGAGAGGAAGAATTCATCCAGGGTGGCCGTTTTCTTCCCTCTTTAACAGTTTCCATCAGAGACAATGTGTGAAACCAGCAGAAAACCTTCCAAACATTTTATAACTTCTGGAACTGAACAAGAAAGCAGATGAATTCCACAACTATTATTGACTAAATTGCCGCGTAAAAGCTTCCAAACCATAAAGTCGTCATGCAGTAAAGACCCTAACGAAGAGAACATTAAAAAAAGCCCCAGGTTTCAACAAGTTTGATTTAAAAAATAAAAACCATAGTTTGATATGGGCACCAATTTCTCACCAGCCTGTTTTCCGTTTTGTAAATAACTTTTCTAATAGATGCTCAAATTAAATTTTGGCTATAGAGGATTTTCACGCTCTGATATGCTTGGTGTTCTTGTTAAGGCTATGAATGAATAGACTGAATTAAAAAACACAGTGGATGTAACTCCAACTCTTGTTCTGACCACTATTAGCGCATTCATAACTAGAGCTAAATGTTTCCTTTACTGTGAAATGTAGGTGTTAATAAAGGAATTCATCTTTCGCTGCATCTCTGATGGATCGCTACGTTGAGCACTATAACTTCAATGGATGTATGTTCTCTAGTTAAAAGATAACATGCATAAAACTCTTTGTAAGAGTTTATGTTACTCCATAATGTGTTAGGTAGCAATGCAGGAAAAAACATCTGCATCTTTGTAACCAGATCAACATAAAAACAACGTAATTTTTGAATGAAATGCTGATAAAATCTAGATAAATTCGATTTTGTTGGACATTTGGTTTTCATTTCAGGTCAGGCATGTCCATCCAGAGGACATTTTCTTCCGTGTTACAAAGTTAGTGGTACAACAAAATTTATTTATCTTTTATTGCAGGTTTATGCATTTGTCTTTCTTTTGTAGCAAATAGAAGCATAAACATTTGTTCAAAAGCAGAATTAGGCATTACGGCCACTGATTAATACAACAAGCACACCAGAAGAAAGAGCAACTTCTTTTTCTTGTTGCTAAAATATTTGTATAGACCAAAATACAACCAACCCAGGTAAATGTAAATGCTTCTCTTTCAATGTTTGTTATTACAACCATTTCCGGATCACAGAATATTAAATTAATTTAAAAAAAAGTCTTGAAGCTTTAGTTTATTATTGAACCAATAAAATAAAAAAAGGTGCAAAAAGTTATGTTTCCCTAGTACTATGAAGGAATTGATGAAATCAAATTATTACGTCATCAAATGTATTCTTAGCTTTGGAAAATCAACCCTAAAAATAGAAATACATTGAATAGAGTAAAGAAATGCAGTAAGTTTACAGAAATGTGCAAGCAAATAATTAGATGTGGCAGTGTGGAAACAATTCAACAACCAAAACAATAATTACTGATTATTGACACTTAAGTTCTTCCAGCGCCAAAGAACAAAGCCATATTAGACTGTTTTATTTTAAACAGCTTTAGAAATCTTCCTTTAGAAGCAGATCCCACTGAGACCACTTTCAGATCTGGTCATGGTTTCCATCAACTTTTACACTTGTGTTTCTCTCCAAACAGCCGCCGCTGGTTACACATCCATAACAAGACAGTGAATGCATCACGGAAAGAAAAGAAAACTTAATGAAGGAAAATATGAGCCATTACTCTAATTCCACACAGATCAGCTTTGAAGCACTGAAGTACAGCCCTGTGTCCAAAAAGTCACTTCCAATGAGGCAGAACATTCATAAAAGTGTAAAAAAAATACTGACTATTAGTTTTAAAAAGGCAGAATTCCCCATGTGCTGAGGTTTTTCACTAATGTCTGCCAATAAATAGCCATTTATCCTAAAATATCCCAAATCTACAAAACTATTTTTACTCTGCAGACCAAAATAAATGGATCCTTTTTTTCTATTAAAGTACCATCAGTCGTTTCTTTCCTCTCTTATGACGCAGCTCCTTCATTTGCATCTGTTTGGTTAAACTGGACCTTGTGGTTGGAAAAAAATCAGAGTTTTGCAATACTTCTGAAGCACAAAGGGTTTTCCTGTAGTCCTCAATCCATTTGGAGAGGAAAAAGTTAAACAGAAAGAAGCTGGGATGACCACAACGATGGGATTGGCAGCTGTGTGCCGCCTCATGCTGACCAGCGACGTTTGTGTGTTCAAGGCCGCAGCGCAGTCCCGAGTCTAGCCGGTGTCAAAGCTTGGCCAGACAAAGCAGACAAAACCAGATCCTGCTCTAAAGGGGAATCAGCCTCAAAATCAATAAACAGATCTAAATATCCAGAAGGAAGGGAAAATAATCAAGACACGCACAGCATTCGCAGCCTGTCACAGGAGGTTTGGATCAGCCTCGGACCTAATCCCAAACTGCCGCCTCGGAAATTGATTGGCAAAGAAAAACAGGTCTGCAGTGAGCGAAGTATTTGGGTGATAGTTTATCTAGGAATCAGCTGTAAGCCGACATCACGATAATTAGATCAGCCTGGTTTTGATTATTTCTGGGAAACAAGAAACCGTGTATATTGGCCCCACAGGTGAAAAACAACAGCGGCAGATTATCATCTTCCTCAAACAAGACAAAAGGGTCAAGCTTTCTAAACCACTGCTTTCAAATCTCTGGTGGCCTTTCGACCTCCAGAGTCAAATTTCTGTCTCTAAGAAGTCGCCACTGACAGAAAATAATTTTCTTCTTTTCAAAACACATATTTTTGGGTTGTAATTTTTTACAAACAAATGAGGTTTTCAAGTAAAAAGATATTTTCAGACAACATGTCTGCAGCAGCCTGTCCTCTTCTTAAAACAAAAACAACTTTTTATTAGTTACATCTCAGTGCATATGTGTGAAACTTATTGGAGACGAACAAAGAAGATATATTTCAGTTTGGTTCATTCGCAGCAAATTACAATTTACACAACAAAACAATTTCTATACAGAATTGGTAACACTTTATATGAAGTGGTGTGAATAAGACTGACATGACACTGTCATAAACATCAATAGGTCTTCATGAATATTTGTGACTGCACTGGACAGAAATACAGACATTTTGCAATTCAGACACAAAAAAATCTTGTTTGTGTGTAATTATGTCCTGCAGATGAATCCTTTGCTACAAATGATCAAGTGGAAACTAAAGGAATTATATTTTAGGCAATAAAATGTTTATTTAGTCAGTTGTGAGTTGCACCATGGCATATTAGAGCCTGGTTATAAGTTTTATTTAATTATGAGAACATAGTCATAATATTAACAGAATAAAAACTTAATTTTACCAGAAAACATGGTTAAAAAAGTTTGAATAGAGATATCAGGATCTGATGTGCCCAGCTCAGTTTGTGTTGTTCTTTCTTTGTAATAGACGCTGTTGTTGTTTTAATGTCCTGATGTTGATATAATTTGATCCAGATGTGTTAAAAGATGAAGTATGAACTGTAAACGTTATAGCACACGATGCTCAACTTTCCTCGTCTTTATATTTTATTAAGATCCTGTTGGAGTTCTCATAAAATTACTTCTTTATTTTTGTAATATTAGGACCTTGTTCTCAAACAAAGTCTGGCCCTAATATTGAATCGTAAAGTTGACTTGAAGTCTAAATAAACATAAGTTGTAAAACATGTTTGTTAGAAAAGATTCGCATGCTGACATTTCTCTGAACTATGGAAACCCAGATTTTCCAAAAGTTAAAACTTCAAAAGCCAAAAGTTTTAATATTCAATAAACTTATGGCCCAGCCCTAAACCTCACAGGTCACCTCAGCACATTTTAAGCTGCATATTTGAAGAGCTTGTTTGGTCTTGTTGTTCCCTCGTTTCCATCGTTAACAGTGTTCCTGGTTTGGGAACTGACCTTTCGGTTTGTCGATTTTTACAAGTTCTCTGCGTCTCTTCAGTCAACCACAAAGTGCATTCGGCAGAAATAACAATAAAACCTCAATAAAGGCTTAATGGTTGCATTCACTCTGTAGAAGGATAACTAATATGATATTATAGCCATTATTAATGCTATATAAATATGAAAACATCACATTGGCAGGTGAAACCTCACCATCAATCACCCTCAATTAGAGGTTTTGTTTCACTGTAAGTGGTGATGATTTTGCGATGATGTCCTGGTTGCCAATCTAAAGACGCCTGCCTCTCATGCTGAAATACAATTTGGCAGGAAATATTCTCCAAAGAGTCATAGAAATGCGGATGACTAGTGAAGACCTTGTACCGTACCTGAACAGTCTGCTCTGTTCCCTCCCTTTCCCAAGCTCATTTCCAAATTTTTATTGGCTTCCACTTTACAAAAGAAAGGTGTCATTACAGAGCATAATTCACACACTTTGGGAAATGTTTCTGAAAGTGTGTTATTAAATATCTTGTGAATGAAAACAGAGTCATAAACCAGATTAATAGGTTTTAACTTTGTGCCAGCAGTGACTTAAGCGGAGACCCTGACTGTTATTTGAAACACATCTTTGGAGAACCTCAGGGAAAGTGTTGTTTTACTGAAAACGTTCAAACACATGCAGAGTATTTTGCTTTCTCCTCTGTGATGCATCCAGTTTGTGTTGCCTTTTTATTAAATCACTCTTACTGTGATTCTGTTTTCCTCCTGCTTGCTCTTTCTTTAACCCCACAGAACTTGGAAATTGCATAAAATTTCTTCTTAACTGAAAAAAGTTGTTGAGGTTTTTCCTCACTCACATGATTCACTGTTTCTGGTGGGGAAAAAAGTTATTTGTGAAGCATGGATTAAAAAAAACGTTGCTCTTTTTTTCTTTATATTATTGCTTTTCAGTTCCTCTAAACGATGATAACTGGATAATGATTCCCAAAATGACAAATGACGGTTCGGGCACTCATTTGTCATTTTGTCTGTGTCCTCCTTGATCAACACAATGACTAAACCTGCATTTTATGGAAATAATAACAATAGCCCTTTTTATATTAACAAAACATGGATCAGAAACAGATTTTGTGCTTTTTGCCACATCAGGACCGTTAACTGTCGTTTGGAAGTTACACAGTCAAAACTTAACAGCAATTAACTTTTGCATTAAATATCAAATGTTATTTAGTATTTGATAAGAGTCAAATTTTTTACTTTATAAATGTTTTAGTTTCAAGCAAAATATTTAAATAGCAAGCTAAATATTTAGCTCAAAACTAAATATTTAGCGCCAAGCTAAGTATTTAGCAAGTAAGCTAAATAAGACAAACATTTAGTAATGCCCCTTTTCCACCGACCTGGCCGGCTCGGCTCCGCACGCTTATTTATATCAAAGCTAATTATTTCGCTCTAAACTAAATATTTTATTAGCAAGATAAATAAGTAAATATTTAGTTAGTGAAGTAAATATTTAGCTTAAGGCTAATTATTTTGCTCTAGACTAAGTATTTAGCTCAAAATAAAAATGGGGCTGTTATTATAGCTAATATTTAGTTTATTTTTCTCCAAACTAACTATGTAGCTTGGTGGTATATATATTTAGTTTGTAAACTAATTATGTTGCTTGCTACTTAAATATTTAGTTTGAATTGTGAATTTAAATGAATGAATAATTTGGTGAACATGACTTTTGATAAATGAACCCTGAGTTTCTTCTCTTGTGATAAACTAAATATTTCTGTTCATTTTTGACTGCAATTTTACAAACGTCACTTCACATAAGATTGATCATCTCTGTCAATATATTTCTATCTTGAATGTCAATAATAATAATTATAACTTAATGATTAATATAAAGTTAATCAGGATTTCCTTTATTCTACATAAATTAATCTGTGATTTTTTTAAAGATAAACATTGAGCCTCGCTTGTTCACTAATAAGTAAATAAACTGACTTTGCAGCTTTTTATCAGCTGTGATACTCAACACTTGGACTGAATTACACTGAGGATATTTTCTGTCTTTTCTTTTGGGATGAAAAAGAGAAAAGAAAAGAAAAGTGGAGTGATTTTGGTGGGAAGTGAAGTCTAGGATCTATTAAACCGACAATAAGAGCATCAATAACAGCTGCTGCAATAGAGCATGGAGGCTGAGCTTTTGGGCCCAACGACGCTGTTCTTGCCAACAGCGGTTATGAGGATGAATCGCAGCTGCTTTCTCTGGTTTAGGCCTAACAGGATGGATGTGAACGAGATTGCATGAAGTCCTCTGAGGGTGAAAAACGGAGTCAAACTACAGCTGCAGGGCACCCAGCCATGCTACAGCCACGTCTCTCTCCCTCACTTGCATCCACGCCCCACTTCCTGTCGGAGCGCAGATATTAACCAGCTGATAATGACGCGTAAAATAATAGCCACACAGATGATGAAAACACTTGACCTCCAACCTCGGGGAGATTTACATCCGACCCGAGCGCTGCGGAGAGGGAATGGGCTGCTGAGTCAGCGCCTGCCCTGCTTGCTGTGTGGCCTCAGGAGAGCGTGAAAGGAAACCCGCTCCTGCAGCCTTGATTCAGGACTGGAGCGCAGCGTTGTGGTCGCAGCTCAATCTGTCCCATATGAGGAAGACGTGAAGAGATGAGCCGAGAAGCGAGGGTGGATCTCGGATGCACATGCATCCATTCTCAAAGTCAAAATCTGTTTTTTTAATCAAACCTTTTGGAAGTGTTTCCAGCGTTATATATCCTGTAACTCTGAAGATTTGCCTGGATTAATCTTCTCTGCTCTCCCTCACTCTTTAGAGCCTTAGGCTGACTTAAAAAATTCTTCCAGCCAAGGTTAAAATGCACCATCTATAATTTCTAAGGTTCTACATTTAAGGACACAATACTTTGGCCTTCAACAGGATCTATAACGATTCAATTCAACCTTGAACGTTCAAAAAACCACAATGTCATTATTTATTAAACAAGCATGAATCCAAAACAAGAACAAATGCAGCTGCAGAACAAATTTAGTACATTAATTGATCATTTTCAATGTAACCACAAACCAAAAAATCTGTTTTTTTGGCAGATTGGTAGCAAAAAACCCAAGCTGGAAAGACATCAGCAATGACTCAGAGAAAGTAATTAAAGTCCATTATTTTAAAATTATTCACAAGCGGAAAACATCCGAGGTACCAATTTTTACAAGCTGATGTTTGAATTAATACAGAAATCACAAAAACACCCAACGGCTGCATGTTAGTCTTTATTGGACATAAGTAGAAAAATCCTAGTGCCTAATAAAGCAGGAGTGAAGAAATAATGATTAATAAATAATAAATGAAACATGAAACTCATCAAAATGTAATATTTACTCGTTTTGTTGATTGTATGAAGCTTTTATAATGTATGATGACTTTGAATTGGCTTGTTGCTGAAATGTTGTGTACAAATACATTTGATTGATTGATAGATTGATTTGGCTTGTTTTGGAGTTATATGTCCATTAAGTCGACCATGAAATCCTCTGTACACAAAGAATTACAAAGAACAGAAGTTGGTCGTTGGTCTTGTTGATATTGATATTTATGTGGTAACTTAAATATATAATATTCAAATCAACACAAACTTAAATCACATATTCAAACCTGCATCACCAATTATGCTTGATCTAACTGACAAATTATAAAGCATAAAGTGTTAAAGTTTACTCCTTTAAAGTATAGAAAACATCAGCATCAAAGCCTGCAATAAACATGAATTAAAGCAATTACTTTAACTTGACATTGTGGTTAAAAATAGTATAGACATGTGTGCTTGTTTTTTTGCATAATTTAAAATTATTTTTAAATTAAATATTAAGTTAGACAGTGTTCAGTCAAATTTCTGAATTTCTCCTTTAAGTGCCCCTAAATAACTAAATTTGGTAAATAACTGAAATAATAAATTAACTTATAAACATATTTCTTATTGTAAGCTCAAACTGTGGTCTTTTGTTTCATTTTCAGAAACAGCCAATTAATCTGCTGACAAGTTGAAGAGGCTTTTAGTGAGGCAACGATGTTTTTCCCGCTTACGCTGCGGAAGAGCCGCAGCCAAACGCTGAACACGCATCCATGAAATGTAAACTGAGACCAAATGTGTGTCCAGTAAACTCTGCAGAACTGGAAAGTCTCTGAGCTTTCAGGCTGCAGGATGGCTTCCTGCTTGTGTTTTCTCCGTGACTAAGGTGCCGCTAAACCCCAAACACACACAATATTCATCTTTCTCTGTAAAATAAAGAACAAAACCGCAACAAGGAGGGGTTCTGATGAGATGCAGCTGGAGATATGTTATCATGTTCTGTCTCTTGTGAAAGTATACACATGATATATGTGAGCTGATAGTGAAATATGGCTTGAATCTGATTAGTTTGAAGTAGATTTGTGATTCTGTTTATGTTTGTTTATTAATTTGAATTTAATTTTGAGTAACTCTGTCAACCTTTTAGGTTTCTGTACACAGCAAAAATGCCAGTGTTGAATTAACACCCAAAAGTGTCTATATGTGTCCAAGTCAGCTGGTGTCAAAGTAACACTTTTGAAAGTGTTAAAAGATTGACACCCATATTTTTGTTAAATTAACATAGGTCTATATACTGAAATGGGTTTAAGAAAAGTTAAACTTTCCATTTCTGTGTATTGTTTCGAATATTTTCCACTGGATTTGATTGATATTTATTTACCCCTCATGGGGTAAATAATTAACCCCACATTACATTTTGTGATCAACACTACACTGGTGTTACTTTTAATGTATTTTAACACTAACACCGTTGTAAATGTTAATGTGGCACTCTGTATTGTTGAATTTAAGACCATCTGACTTGGACACATATAGACACTTTTGGGTGTTAATTCAACACTGGCACTTTTACTGTGTAGTTTCAGACAGGAAGTGATGTGTATGTGGGATGGGATGTAAATAAATGAGCTTCAGCAGAGTCAGGTTTTCTTTTTTTTTTCAACTACTGGCATTGCGACACATTAAAACAGTCTCATTGATGTCAGTGTTTTAAAATCATTGTTTTTTATTGGATTTATGAATCAACAAATAAATGGAACTGAAATGGAAGCAAAAAAAGTTGATAATTTTTTTTAATTGTTCTGTAAAACCTGTGACTTAAAATCAGCAACCTTTACTCTGACTGAAATCCAAGGAAACCAATTGATTACTGAATATATCTGATTGGTAAATAGCAGCTTTGCACATCTTGTGAGATTTCAGATTAATTCTGGCTACACTTTCTAGTTCTACTTAGGTCTGGACTTTGACTAGGACATCATTCCAACTAATAAACATGATTCAGCCTAAGCCTTTCCATTTAGTCTCCAGCTCTACCATTTTCAAAGGTAAACTGAACTTTGAACTCCTCTGCAGCTTTTCACAAGTTTCCTCCAGGATTTTTAACTCCCCACAGCATGAGGCTCCCACCACTGTGCAGGATTATTTAACCAGGTGAGTTATTAAGAACAAATTGATAACTTAACAGGTTATATAATTAATTTTCAAAGTAAACAATAAACTTTGCAACATGATTGAGGTCATGAAACAATAAAATAAAAACGGAGACAAAGAAATAGAATAAAATTGACATTTAATAATTCTTCTTTAAGGTTAGTTTAGACTTTTTTTTTCTCCACATGTGACCTTTGAACCTTCTTCTATGCATTTGCTGATGCAGTGAATGGTGTTAAATCTTAGGATATTGTTTTATAGGCTAAATCTTAGTTAGTGTCTTCAAAGCTTTATCCCCAGGCTTCTGTCCTCATCATAAGCAGCTGCGTTCATGTTAAGTACACAATGTGCTCTTTTTCTGATTAGGTGCAATTTGGTGCACTGGATTTTAAGGAGCATCACAGTAAAAAGGGCATATGGATAACAAAAAACATGAAGTAAGCTGTAAAGTATTACCTCATGACCTCATTCACACATGGACACAATAACATTGACAACAATCAGTGAGCGTCTATAATGGTGTCCATGTATACGACTCGCTGCCTTTGAATCCCAACGTTTGCTAATTATTTCTCACAGTTTGAACTGATGCATTGCCAAACATTTGCACCACATTTAAAGTAGCCAGAGACACGTAATCAGTCCACACAGAGAGGCTCATTACAGCATATGGTCATCTGGGAAATGAAAGGATTACTAACATGCTGGACAAATATTTGGATAGTTTGGGGAGCATTTAGGGGGCAAATTCACAGTCTTATTCAGGAATAATGGATACTGTGTAACATCTTCACACGCAGGGACCCTGAAAAAATAAATTTGGTCAAAATGAAAGCTGACTTCTGAATGTTTTCAGAGGCTACCCTTTCTTTAAAGCCAGAGGAAACCTGTTATTGTCCATCAGCTGGGTGATGTCAGTGTCCTCCGTAGTGTGGCAGGAACTGAAACATATCAATAGAAACATGATTTTACAGAAACACTTTATTTGAAGGGGGGTGAATAAGACTGTCTTGACACTCATAAACATGACATAACATGTTAGGAACATGAATAAGCCTTCATGAATATTTATGACTTGTCACAAAGCGTCATTTGGTAAATTGTGACACAAAGTTGACATTATTCAAAATGTCTTTGTTATGACAACTTGACATTAACCAAGAAATCATTACTGATATAAATTTGTTATAAAAGTATTACTGATTGCACTTTAAAAATTAAGTAACTTTATGTTATTAAAGGTAAAGTTTAAACAGTAAGGATTTTTTCGTAATATAGACATTTTGAATAATGTCAACTTTGTATTAAAAGTGTCATAATTTACCGAATGACGCGTTATGTCCACAGTCATAAATATTCATGAAGGCTTATTCATGTTCATGACAGGAGTTATGTCATGTTTATAAAAGTGTTATGACAGTCTTCTTCACCCACTTCTCCTTAAATTATTTCATATTGATGAAAAAGTATTAAGTATGAAGTGACAGTAAAGTATTGGAATAAGAGATTTTATGGGAAAATGCCTGTTTTTGCATATTATTTTACTCGTAACTAGCACTTTTAAACATATCAATATTAAGGGAATATTGATTTAAAACAAGCTTCTATTTATTGCTGAAATGTTACCTGTAAGTTAGTTTTGTCTTATTTTAAGTGTACTAAGATTTGCATTAGGAACTAGTCTCAAACTACCTTGTGTTTTTGCAGAGTAGACAGTAATAAACCAGTTTAGCGATGCTTTATAATAAACATCATTTAAAAACTACAGTTTGTATTTACTTGTGTTGTCTCCGAGTAATATTCAGATTGGTTTTATTTTGAAACACTTAAGTTTGACAAACACGCAAAAAAATAAGTGTTTTTTTTCACACCTTTGTGTCTGAATTGGCCAAACCTTTGGAGACTAGATACCTCCAAATAAACCAACTTTACATTTGATTAACACTTAACCTTTGTTTTTTTTAAAACAGCATTCTGACTTGTTTTGTGTGAGGCGTCAAACCCAAAACATTCTGTCCATAAATACCAAAGAAAGCTGAAGAAAACCATTAACATCCCACTGAAATATTCTCTGAAGTCCAAGTAAAATCTTTTGAAGATGTCCATAATTAGATTATAAATGTTTTTGCTAAACCCATTACCGTTTGGAGATATGAGTAGACGTTCTGTCACACGAAGCCCCCTTTGGACCATTTTGTTTTTGCAGTGAGTTATAACTGTTTTATGATATTCTGAACTCAGTAGTACAGATCAGGTCATGATTGTCGCATATCTCAGATCCACATGTGTGGCATGCAGACATGCTCTCCTCAGAAAAATGTGTTTGCAGAATCCTCTGAGAGCCAAAACGCCTTTATTTAAATGCCAGAGCTAATCACACGTAGAGCCAGATCCAGCAGGGTGTGATCTGGCATTTATTTGCAGCCGGGTCCACAGCCAGGACATCTCAGCCATGATTGAGTAATTCAAAGAGCCTCGTCTCCACTGCAGTCCCTCAACTGTCACGTTGATCGCAGCAATTATCCCGTTTCTGGGGATCAAGCTAAAATATGAGCTCATCATACATCCCGGCACCTACAGCATATTGTGATAGTTTGTATTGGCTGAGCCTCTGAATGTGAAATGAAGTTCAGCACTCAGATATTTTCCCACCTGATTTCCAGTCCTTTTTAAAGTAAACTCTTAAAACTTAAACGCTTTCCTTTAGTGCTCAAAAACTTTAAATAATCACTGGTCTAATGTATGGTTTTCTGAAATATATGAAGTTCAGATAGTAAATCTGCTACCGCACACAATGGCAATGATGATGCTGCTTCTTTAAAAAAAAAAAAAAAAAGCATTAAGAAGACTGATTATTTTTGGGGATCTTTTAGCTCTTTTATATACGTTGAGATCCACAATGGGATATTTAGTTTTAATAAAAGACTATTCATACTCATTGAACTAACACATTTTATTGTGTTTTATTAGGATTTTATGTGGTAGAGCAACACAAAGTAACACAAACTAATGAAGAAAATAATAACTATTAGCTAAAATCCAATAAAATACATTTGAGGATAACTTATTGCTTGTTATTTCTATTTACTAGATGGCAAAACAATGAGACGTCAGACTTTTTAAAAAAATATACATCTAAGTAAAATATGCACAAAAATGTCCATACTAGGATTACTTTTTAATCTGTTTAAATGTTTTGGTAATCTTACACGTTTCTCACTGTAGTTGCCTTGACAAAGTTGCACATTTGTTTTGTGTTAGAAAGTGTCTGTCAGTCGGCTGATTCCTCTTCAGTCAATGTCTTTAATCAAATTGACGAACAGGTCAAAGATGTAAAGATGTCAGTGGAACAAAATTGTCAGGAACTGTGTTTCTGTCTGTTTATTTTTGAGTTTTCTGTGTGATCCTGTTCCCTGTGAGTCCTGTCGCTGATTGTCTCCCAGGTGTGTCTCGTTCCATTGATTACCCCGTGTGTATTTAGTCTCACCTGTTGTCTGTGTTCCTTGGGTCCTTGTCGTTGGTCGTTGTCAGATTCTTGTGTACTGATAAGTCCTGTGTCGACTCTGCTGTCGTTTTCAGTCTGTCTGTTTCAGTTGCTTAGCTGTTGCTAGTTTTCTCCCGTGCTGCCTGGACTGGGCTGCTTTGAGCACATTCTCATTAAACAATATCATCATCACCATAACCTGGGTCTCAGCGTCTCTCCTCACCACCATCATCCACACCGCTTCATGACAAAAATAACTAATAACCAATCAGAAGCTTATAAAGTCATATTATAATTTTAGCTTCTCTAATTTTTTTTAAACAAATTTAAGGCATGTGGACTTCAAATTTAAAAAACAAATCAGTTTTTGCATTATTCTTGCATTTAACAAGGGTTTAGTCTGATTTACGATCTGATTGTGATGTGTCTTTTTTGGAAACTGCACATAAATTTCTGGTTTCAGATTATGTTCACATAGCTTAAAGATTATCAGAGAACTTTGATATTTATCACGTTTTAGAACATAATGCAATGAAAGTAAAATAAATAATGTAAGCTGGTTCATTTCAGTGCGAGGTTCTCAGGTTTTTCCTTCTGGTGAATAAAGCTTTCTCATAAACCCATGTAAAATTTCAAATTATATTGAATTATGCTCTATTCTGATGTTGTAACAGGTCAAAGAAGGCAAAAAATGTTCAGGTATATATTCACAGAAGTGGAAAAACAAATTGTGTGATTTGTTTCGACATGGCCGCCCTGCTGCAGGTACAGTTCAACTCACCAGGACCAAACACGAAACTTGGAGCGGCACCAACCGTCGCGGCCAGAACTCCACTTTCTGCAGAATTGGCAAGATTCGAGTCCAGAAAGGATGCCTTGCCATTACACGGCAAGTAGGCAATGAAAATTCAATTACGCGCCGACACCTCCAGCGCCACGCAGCAGCGGAGTGAGACAATCCAGCCTGCTATTGGAGGCCCTCGTCTGTCAGGAATACGGCTCAGGTTACCGTTTGGACGAAAAACACACTATTCCATGTCCAATTATCTGAGCACATCAACACATAGCTGAAATAATAGATCTCATCGTGTGGAATGTGGCTCCATTTGGTCTCCATTCAAACATATATCATGTTTTTTGGTTTGTTCCACTGCTGGATGGATAAATGACCAAGCCGCTGCTGCTTCATCAAGCTGATAAATGTGATATTGCTGAATTATGCCTCTTTCAAAAAAAAAAAAAAGTCATACAAACATCAAGTTTTGGGGAATATTACTCTTTATAAAAACAACAGGCTTTCAGACACTGAGTGTGGAATAATCAGTGACTTGGATCAGACCATGAAATTCTCCTCTCTGGCAGAAATGCTCTCTAATTGTTCAATGTAAGCACGGATCTAAATTTTCACAAACTGCTGTCCAGGAACGGGAGAGCTTTGTGTTTTTACTGGACATTTTCACTATTATTCAGAGTTCATTTTCTAATCAACGCCCGACTGCGGTTAAAACTTTAGATTTCTCCGTGTTTGTTTGTTGAGGCCAGCAGCAGAAGAAGCAGAAGTCAAACAGAGTTTACTGAATTTGATGTCCAAAAACACAGGAAAACCACAGAAATCACATGTTTGGGCTGGTGATGTTGGTTTGCTGCTGTTTTTGTGGCAGCTTATGTGTGATTGATGTGGTCGAGATTTTGTTTTCTGAGAAATCATTTCTGTTTTCAAAAATCCTTTTCTGTAAACATTTTGCTGTGTTGTTCAAATGTTTATTTTGTGTGAATTTAGTTTGAGCATTGTGGACTTTCCTAGAATTGTTTTTGCTATTGGATTTATGGCACTCCATTCATAAATAGTTTTGATAGTTTTAGAAAATATTTCTCATTAGTTTTACTCCAAATAGACAACCTCAAAAGAGTATTTCAGCGATTTTTGTGTATTTACTATATTTTACATACCGTAGAAGTAAAAGTTTCCTATCGTTGCTGGAGTTTGGACCCTCACGACAACATTTGGCAGCTTATTTCTGTAGATTTTTATGAAAATGGAGTAACAACGCAGTTTAAGAAAACATGAAGGTTGCATAAGATAAAAAAAAAAAAGTTGTATTTAGACAAAAAGTACCCAAGTCACAAAAGGCCCACACTATAGAAGATAAGTGCTGTATCCAAAAGTGGAAAAGCATCTGAGTGGAAAAGTCGGATGAGAGATTCTGTGCTTTTCCACATTTACTGTAATTCCGATTTTGGAAGAGATGTAATCTATTAGCTTTGCTACTTGAATTTGGCTTTGTACTGCTTCTAAAAAAATCCCAAAACAAACAAACAAGAGCACCCAGACATTTTTTGGCAATAAGTTAATATTTTTTGATGTTTGGAAAATGACCAGTTTCAAAATCCTCCAGAATGTAACTCCCCGTCACCTAGCAACCCCAGGGAGGCTCAGCCAGTTACCTAGCAACACCAGCAAAGCCCAGCCCATCACCTAGCAACCCTAGGGAGGCTCGGCCAGTTACCTAGCAATCCAAGCGGAGCTGGTTCTCCTGCTAACCAAACTGCTGGAAACCCAAATGGCTGCTAGAAAAGACAAGAGTTCTGTTGTTGACACCATGCAGAAAATTTTTTGTGTGTAATATTTTATTATTTTCATCTGTGAGTGTAAACACTGAGTTGGGTGGCATGTCCAACAGAAGCTTATTTGGATCTAAAGTGACAAGAGGCAAAATAAGGCGTTTCCTTTGCAGTTTTGCAAAGTACACCAATTCTGATATGGCCAAAGAAACAAAACCTTTTACCTACCTTCTGAAACGAGCTGAATATATGCAGAACTGATCAGACTAAAATCTCCGGATCTATGATTAATTTTGTGCAAAAAATGTAATGAAAATGTTTTTTTAACATTCTGGTTAACAAAGAATAATAGGTGATCCTTAAAATCTGCCTGCATTGTGACTGAGATGTACATTCATTTTGCTCTCACTCCTTATGATAACCCTGAACCATTACTGCTCTCTGTAAGTAATTAGGAATAATTTATTCTCCGACTTGATGGAAGCCATATTGCCGCTTCCTCTCCCTTTACTGGATTGATTCAGTGAAGAAAAACATGGCCTTAAAAGTTGTAAACATGAAGAGAATCTGGATAGGAGTTAATTACACCAATTTTCATGATACATTCATAGCCTGGCATACCGATAGCGTCCATGAACTCTGTTTAAAAGAAGATGACAGTGAGGGCTAGGGAGGAATGCAGAGGTTTAATCAATTACACACAGAACATTAACTCCAAAGAGAAATAAAGATGGCTGAGCCCATAAATGGAAGGCCACAGTCCTAACGCAGACCTCAGCAAAGGCCATGACCTCGATTATCCTGACCCGAAACACTTTGAAGGTCTAATCTCCAGAGTCCCAACCCGACACAAGTCACCACAGAAGTTCTGGTGAAACCCAACAGTTTCTTTGGCACTGGAAACGTTTTATAAAGCGGATGTGTTCAGGCTAAAAGCTCAATTAAAGCTGCAGTTCATCAAAATCGTACTTTTGAAAATCCGTACACATGATAACTGGGAATACAGTTTCTGGAACTAAGGTTCCCCTCTTCAAGTCTGTCATGAAACAGAGCAGTTACCCAACAAAGTTAATCTCACTGAAGGAAGGGTCAGACTGGGACACAGTTTGATACACATCAGAAAACTTCTGACATAATTCTGGATGGACACTATATATATATATATATATGTGTGTGTGTGTAAAACTGATTATTTGGTCACAGCCCCGATTAAGTTATAGTTCATGTATTTTCAACAAGGTTGAATTTAAGGGTATTTTCACACCTGTTTGATTGGGACCAAAATTTACATTTTCAGCTGCTGCAGTTCTCTTTTACAATGCAAACTGTCAAACGATTCAAATCCTTTGAAAAACCTGTTCAGCTTCTTACCTGTGGTGCCGCTGCACCAAGAACCACTGAAGGAAACAACACAAAAAACTCTGAAGAAGACTTCTTTCTTCACAAAATGTAAACAAAAATAGCGTAGTGTCAGATTTTAGTGGTTGCAGTGTGACAGTTATGTGCAATCAAGGTTTCCTTGTGGTGTCATTTAAGAGACTTAGTTATATTTGTTTACCCTTGTGGTTGTAAAACAAAGTGCTCACCACCCTGAAAATTAAATGAAACAAACCAAACAACCACAGTTTGCACCCGCAGACAGCCGAGTCTAAAATGTATTTACACACACACACACACACCTATACACACACAAACATCTTATCAGTGATTCTTGAGAATAGGGACAAAACCTATGGATAAAGCACAAAATTTGAACAAAATATACACAAAATAATTTTTTTTCAAATATCTGACTAAACTAACCTGGGTCATTTGAGCACAACAATGTATATTTTCCTTGTGTTTACAGAATTTTTTTTAATTTTAAACTTATTTTAGCTTTTTTGGTCTTCATCAGATTTTGACTATGCATTCAGACCCTCCCCAAACAAACTGGGCTTTGTTAAACTTCAGTTCAATTAAAGCATATTAAACAGGACTGAATGCACACTAAGACTCCTAAAGCTTAATGTCTGTTTTTCTTAATGCAAAATAACTTTTGAAAAGCTTGAGATCAATGGCAATGTGAACATCCCAACTGTGACAAAGTTGAAGATGTAACTCCAGTGATGCTGTTCAAGGTGAAGTAAATTTATTATTTACGCAGATTAAGAGAGGTTTGATGCAAGAAAGTGTTAAGCTGCCCACAATGAGGAAGGCTCAATGGTCAGCAGAGGTGATGTAAGGAGGAAGATAAATGTTCAGGGACACGATCAGGAACAGTAGCTGCATTTCCACAAATGTGTGCAAAACTTTGTCAATATTCAAAAAGTAAAAAAAAATCAGCAACTCAATTTCGCAATTGTGGTTTTTCTATTAAATAAGAAGCACAATTAAAATCACAAATGAATAACTTTGTTCACATGACGGGTCATTAAAAAAAACTTGCTGCACCATTATCCAAGTTACTTCCTGTCACCTTCCTCTTTGTGATTTGCACTAGTGGCAACATCTTGTTGTTGATCATGTGACTCGTGCTGCAAAAAACTGTTAAAGTTTCAATTTAATGACAGACATTTTTTATATGGCCAAAAAAGAAAACAACCTCGCACCAAAACCTATCAAACTTTTACTTTGAGTGGCGACACTACATGGAAGTTTGGGTTTTGTGGGATTTTAGTTCCAACAGGTTGCTCAACAACGCCACTCTGGGAATTTCACCCAGAGAATATTACCTCTTGTCTGAGGCACACAGGTTCGGTTATGCAAGGATTTAAAACATCTGAGACAGTTCACAATTATAAAATACGTTTTATTAAATTCTCTTTTAAAAATGTTCGTTTTAAAAGCAAGTTCTTTTAAAAATGACACCAAATCAATCCAAATAAATCAAAAGAAAATAGAAACGCTGCAGCAACTGAGGTTACCGGCCAGAAGGGGCGCTATGGGGATGACATCCACCAAACACCGCAAACCAAAAAAAACCCATTTAACACCAGACGCAGTGAGACAACCCAAACTCAAGAATC
>CAEGAF010139943.1:0-14603 GCA_903067075.1 Micropoecilia bifurca
CAGCTGTCCACTTTCAGTCTGTGTCCAACCAGAGCAGGTATTGTGTAGTTGGTGCTTTTAATCAGTTTTCAGTTAAATTAATTCAGTCCAACTTCATAACAGTCACAAAATGTCACCAAGATCACTCTGTGCCTCTAAAACCTTTCAGAAAAATCACAAAAGTGTATTGAATTGTATCGCTTGCTGAATATTGCGATATATGGTATATATAGTGTATCGTATCGTGACATTATTGTATCACTACATCCCTAGTAAATCCATTCAAACAACACTTTAAAATGTTTTTGCAGGTCAAACAGAATGATCTGAGTTTGACTGAGGCTCTTAATTCAACAGTAATTTAAATGTAGTTGTGTTTTCTATAAAATGTTTGGCCTCTAGGATGAAGTGGAGTTTTTCTGGCTGCATCTAAATTACTTTATTTGGCAAAAATGCAATTGGAAACACTTTTTTTTGCAGTATCACAGGAATCATGTGATCAACAACCGGATGTTACTTCTGGTGGAAATGACAAAAAAAGATAAGAGGATATTTCTCATTAAAATTATTCAATTTTTTCCTCTCTTTTCCTACTTTTTATTTCCTTCGTCTCCTTAAAACATGTAGAAATTTACATTTTTTTTAGCACATTTCATTCAATGCTTAAGCTTTTATATCCTTACGTTGTGATTTCTTGAGGCTTCTTGGTATTTTCAGCCTGTTGACTGTGTGGACAAAACCCAGTCTCATCAGGCTGCACCAAACGCCGAGGCGATCTGCATCGTAAACCGTCTCGAATTCAACAAAAACCTAAAAATCAAAACCAGAAACAAATCCATTAGGTCCTTCTCTCTACATGGATTTGAATATAAACCTTTAAATTTAATACCTTGTTGAGTAGAGGCAGGAAGTTTCTCACATGACCAATTTTTCTCAAAGCTGTCCTGAGATCAGCCATGTCGCTTGGTGAAATGTTCTGGATGTAGATTATACTGGTTCCATCGTCTCTCATGTTCTGTGTCAGCCGGAAGAACGTTAAAACAAAAACATATATCTACTTTTCCTCCATTTTTCTGGTGACTAGCCCCAGATCTTAAATCATAATTAGTTCAGATAAAACTTCAAGTTTCACGTCATTTCACCAGAGAGAAGGATTCTCTTCACCAACTGATCTGTTTATCCTAATCCTACTTCTTGCATTTAATATATTATTAGTATAGTTATTGATCCATCTTTTTCACTCAGATTGAGTCAACTGCTCCTTCTTAGTTTTGTTGTCATTTTGTGAAAAAGTAGAGCTGAATGATATTAGTAAAAATTGACGTCACAATTTTTTTCCCCAACTCCGTAAAATAAAAATTAAAGACATTTTCAACAGATGTCTTGAATACAACCTAACAGCTGCCAAATTGACAATTAACTCACACTGATCTAACCTCTTTGTGTAAGTTAATGTCTATTTGAGGAATTCTAATATTTTTACTGATCATCTGTAAATATTGCAGTCACAATATTATTGCCATATTTTCTTTTTTCATCGTTATGTGTTTACACTAGAATGAAAAATGTAAGTTGAGAACACTTGGCATGTATTAGCCAACAGTCCTTTATTGTGATGCATTATAAAAAGTGACAGCATTTTCATATCTTAACCTCCTAAAAAATCTTTACACAGGTTTGTACAAGGTTGATTTGTTGTAAAATACACAACGACGTATTTTCGTCGTTGTGCCAAACTGAGGAAGGGTGTTCTTACTTTCCAGGGTCAAACACTAAAAGGCAAAACTATACAGTTCAGCAGCACTAAATAACACTGCAGCAAAACAAAACCATACAAGACTGGTTGGGTTACTTACGAGAGGCGTTAGTTCGATGAGAGATTTATAAAACCCAAGCTGAAACAAAAACAGAGGTAAAGTAAACTTAAGAGTGTCTTTAGGTTATTTTTTGGGTTTTAATGTTGTTTAGATGAAGTTTAATTAGATAAATATTTGATGGTATTGGTTGCAGTTTGACAAGAATCAGGTTGTTTTTAATCAGTATTTTAATTTTTTATTCTTTTTATTCTTACTGGTGTCATTAGCATGTCTGTTTTCACGATCTGCAACAAGAGTTTCTTCGATCTGAAAGAGAGATGGCCGTGGACTGCTGCGAAGACGAGGCTAATGACTGACCGCACGTTTGGCATGAGCACAAAAGCCTGAAAAGACACAATGATAGAAAACAAAACTATAAAAACTATATACAAAAAAGAAAACAAAATTCTACCTTTTACAAATTAAGTCTGATTTTGCTTTAATTTAACACTCATTTGTTACAATTTGATCATATTTTGATACATGAGACAGTATATGAGAATATAAAACAGACAGATATGACAGTAAACATGCCAGAGTTCAACTTCGGTTACTAGGTAACGGGCTGGGCTGGCTGGGGTTGCTAGGTAACGGGCTGGGCTGGCTGGGGTTGCTAGGTAACGGCACAGTGCCAGTCAAATGTGACTTAAAATTCCAGAGGTTTTTGAAAGGACTTTCTTGAAATTACTATTTCCAGACAGTGAAGAACATCAACTGCGCGTTTTTTTTGTTTTTTTTAGAGCTAGGCCTGCTTTTAGAAACACTTCAGACCCAAATAGAAGCACAAAGATTGTACAAAATGTGAATTTCGCATAAAAAAACAGAACTTGTGTAGTAACATGACTCAATATGCACAAACAGCGTAAACATAGAACAGTAGCCAATCTTCCTGGCCAGTTTAAACATACAGAAATCTACAGAACAAGCTCAGCAGTCATTGCTTGAATCAGCTGAGGTCAAAGTTCACGTTTATACAATAAGGAACAGGCTGGGGGGTGGGAAATTGAAAAACCCGAAAGAACAAAATATATAGCCAAAGAACATCTTGATGATATTCAAAACCATAGAAAAATGACTGTCATACTTCTGCTAATAGCATAGCTAATTTTTAGCTTAGCATTTTAACGCTATTGCTAACTTTGAAAACGTTTAGCTCACTTAGCTTCGACTAAGACACTCAACCAAACACAAAAATACAACCAGGTGCTTACCATGCCTGTTTGAGGGATAACGTAGATGTTGTCGTGTGCGTATTGAAATTCAAATTGACGTAGCACGTTTACAACTTCCTCCTCCGTGTAGGAGCCGCCATAGTCCACAGGAAGGTTTGTCATCAACAGCAGTGTTGAGTTGAGAGCGTAAAGCTGGAAGAAAAGAATAAAATGAAAGCAAAAGTGGTTGTTGTTAAAGCTGCGAAGGCAAAAACCTGAATAAAATACGTAATGTCAAAATTAAAAACATAGTTGAAACTTCAATGACTAATTTAGATAATTTACGGCTCAATATTTTGATTCAGACTCATGTACTTAATCAGGTTTTAGGATAATGTTTCCTCAATAAGCCAAAGGGTAAATAAATCTTACTTTGGATGACAAGATGATTCCTGCAGGAACACATTCTAGAAGAGGGTCAAAATAAAAATGAAACATTAAAACAAATTAAAAGAAACATTCTGTATTTAAAAAATACAAACTGGTTTCTTACTGAAATTGTGTAGCTGCAGGTAATACCCAATCTTCTCGCCGACAGTCACCAATAAGGACTCAACACGGTTCGGAGCAGCAGCTGCCACTGCGTTTGGAAAACAGACGACCGGGTTCTTCTGGGTCAGGACATCAACTTCAGAAGAAAAACGATTAGCACAGAGGACAAGATATGTTATTACAGAAATTAAATTTGAGCGAATCATTTTTATTTTTGTAGAAAAAAAAACAAAAAGGTTATTGTGAATTTTTTTTCTATCTAAAATCTTTTAGAGCAGGGGTGTCAAACAGCTATTTGTGGCCCTGGGCTGACTTTGTGCAGCCACCCCCCAAAAAGTATGACATTAAATTTAGCAGATGATCAAGCTTAAAATATTTTACAGACTACATGCAAAACCGTTTAATAGCTCTGGATTTGAAATTATTTACACATTTCTCTAGTAACTAATGTCTGTTATTGATAAATTAAAACATTGCATGCTTAGTTTATTATTAAGAGGGTTAAAAAATATATTTTGGGTGATTTTAGTTGAAAATGTTTTTTTTTTTGGCCAGGAGATAATTTTATGTCGATTTTGGCACATGAGAAAAAGCATAAGTCTTTTATTTTTTTATTTCAGTTTGAAAGTCAGGTATGATGAAAAAAAAACAGGTAATCTCCAACATACCTTTTTGATTATTTTTCTCCTCCCCTCCAGTTTTTTGCAATGAATCCAAAGGTGTCTTAGCAGAGCTTCCTGCAGACTGCGGCTGAACCTCCAGCTGTTTGGTCTTCAGGTTTAGCGCTACCAGGCCTGGAGTTTCTGGAGTTAGATCAGTAGGTTTATCTGCAGTGGTTATAACTTCACTGCCTGGGTGAGGATGTTCAGGTTCAACTGGGGAGGCATTTGTAGTGGTCACTTCATCTCCTTCGGACTCAAAAAAATCCATTTTTTTTTCCATTGCATTACCATCTGTAATACCTTCCGTCTCCAAGTTTATTTCAGCTGTTGAAACATTTGCACTCACAAGCCAAGCAGTGTCTTTTGAGAGGAAGGCAGACTTGTCTACGTTTATTTCAGAACTGTCCTTTGTTAGGGTTTGACAAACTGCAGAGAGGTTTTCTGACGACGTCAGCTTGGATGACACATTTATGTCCCTAGATGAAGTTTCTTCTTTTTCTCGGCTGATTTGTAATTGACTTTCATTGGTGTTAAATTGTAAGGTTTTTGCTTTAGCGATATCAGGTTTTGAAATCGGACAATCACCTGGACTGTTTTTTGTCACTGGCATTATGGATGTAATAACCGATACTGAAAGGGAAGGTTCAGATTCTTTGACGTTTGCTTGGTCACATTTACTGAAGTTTCCAAACGCCGTTTCAGAAAGTTTTCCCACTTTACCTTCTGAGAGACATCTAATGGGTTCATCCAGCTTTTTATTTGTAGATGTTTTTGCCTTGACCTTCACTTTTGCAAACATTTTCTTCACTTTCTTTGCTTTCGCAACAGTCTTCTTTAACATTTTTCCAACCTTGGTTCCGTCTTTAACTGCAACTTGAGAGCCTTTTCCTTTTCTGGAAACTTTAGTAGCTGGTTTGTTTCTTGTGCCACCTGAATCAGGATTCTTTCCAAGGCTTTTGGACTTCTTGGAATCTGGATCCATTCTTGGTTGGACTTTGGGCAAAGTTTTGTTTGAGGCTTTTTGAGTTTTGACAATCGTCTCCTGAGCCTGAAGTGGATGTGGTCTGGCTACCACTATACCAATCATTGGCTTAGTCTTTCTCAGTTCTGGAAGCAAAACATTTGAAGTTTGCCGTTCATCTTCGAGAGCATCTTCGACTTTTGTTAGGTTAGCGACTCCAGAACATTTAGTTGTTTTATCCAGCGGTTTATCTGAAGATATTCTTGAAGGATTGACCTTTACTTTTGTGACCATTTCCTTGCCTTTGTTTTCTTCAGCAACAGTGTTCTTAAATATTTTTCCAACCTTGGTTGCGTCTTTCACTGCAACTTGAGTCTCTTCACCTTCTATGAAAACATTACCTCCTGGCTTGTCTCTTGTGTCATCTGAATCAGGATTCTTTCCAAGGCTTTTGAACTTCTTGGATTCTGGATCCATTTTTTGTTGGACTTTTGGCAAAGGTTTGCTCGAGGTTTCTCGGGTCTCCTGAGTCTGAAGTGGATTCGGTGTGGTCACCATTTTACCAATCAGTTGAAGCTGTGAAGCATTTGAAGTTTGTGGTTCATTTCCCAAAGAATCTTCAACTTTAATTAGTTCAGATACTCCGCAACATTCCGAAGTTTTATCCAGTGGTTTACTTGCAAATGTTTTTGAAGAATGAGGTTTTATGTTGGTGATAGTTTTATTCTCTTCATTTGGTTCAGGAATAATAATCTTCCTTATGCCTTTAACTCTAGTATTTTCTTTAACTGCATCTTCTTGATCTTTTCTGAAAACCATAAGTCCACTTCTTTGATTTGAGAGGCCAAAATGAGGCCTCGTTTCCAGACTTCTGAACCTCAAGGAAACTAATTGTTTCAACGGCTCTTTTACTGATACAACTGACTTCAAAGCCTGTGCTTTTTGCGAGTAAGTTTTGGATTTGGAGACGTGCGATCCTTGGGAAGACAAACGTTTTGCTTTTTTCACAAGTTTCTGTTGCAAAGACAAAAGCGTTTTTATCGGAAGGAGGTCCAAGTTCTCAGATGAACCCAGTTTCTTGGTATCCCCAGATTTTCTGTCAAAGACACAAAAATACAATTAAGAAGTCAAAAAAAAGGATCTACTTTCCTTCAAACTCATATGATATTATGCTGTTGTACAAACAGCGACCCAAACCTTACAGCCACCAAAAAGGCCTTAAGTGGTTTGTATCAAACAAAGGGTGAATGAGTGGCATTCACAACCTAAGAGCTGAGAACCATAATAAAACAAAAGACATGGTAACTTATCTTCGGTTCAGATCTATTATTCATAGAGAATCTATACAGAAATGTTTAACTTAAAACATGTGTAGAGAGGGGGGATGAGTGCAATATATAAAATAAATTTGGGTTTTCAAATAGACATTGATCCAGAAATGTTCTTCAATGCTTCAGCATCTGCTGATACAAGTGGAAGAGTTTAAAACATTTTTTGGTGATTGGTGAAACTATTGAACTAAAAAAAGTCACAATTATAACTTGCAGTTTATGATGTTTTCTTCCATGCTGTGAGGTGATGGAGAGGGCCTTCTTGTCCTGTAAACACAACACATTGTAGATGGATCAGATTAATACAATCTACAGTTATAACCAGAGGTTTTGGGAGTGACGCTAATGTTCCTTTGAAGCTTTAGAAAAAAAGCCAACTGCTTGTTTTTACATTTGATCCATTTGGATCTTCATACTAAACACAATAAGCTTCCTGAGAGGTTTGCACCAGCCTCCCATTGTTGGTCATGTTACCTTTTGCATAATTTCAGTCTTTACTCAATGTTTTTATTGGACCTAGCTAGCTTCTTAGAGAGGCAAATATTTTTCAACAATGAGCTTGTGATGAAATCAGAAGTGTGCAATTTCGCCCATTATCCCACTACTGCCAATTTTGACAACAAGCTCCACACAAATGGAAACAAGTTTCTAATGTTTGCTAGAGATTTTTTGATATACCTTCACTTCACGATTGGGAAATGACCATCAGGTCCAATAGTTTTGATTTTATCTGGCCACCTTCGTGGTCGTATTACTCAACAAAATTAGGTTTGTTCCTTTTGAACCAGTGATACACATCTTCAACTCCACACAACTCCAACACAATTTTTTAGCAATTTCTTTAGGCTACAAAAATGTAGGAATGATGAAGCAAACATATTTTACCTTGATGAACTCAAAGAGACACACCAACCTTGGTCTTCTTAGAAGATCTCGCATGTTTCTGCTTGTGTGAGGACAGTATTTTTGTGGAAGATGGTGATAACTGTCTTCCACTTGACGAATGTGTCAAGACCTTCCTGCTTTTGTACTGTGAGGGTAATCCTAATGGTAACTGTGAGGAATCCTCATTCTTTTCAAGTTCAGCCAGTAAAACAGGAACCACTAAATCTACGACATCTTTGATGTTGGACTTTCCTGAGCCAGACTCAATAGCTAGAAGGAGAAGAATGCATGAGAAAGGATTAGCATAATTATAGGACATATGGAAACACTCTACAAGTAAAGATGTTGCTATCACTTTGATTTTATGGAGTCAACAATGTTTCCAGATCAAACCTGAATTTTCCAGCAGCTGGTTTGTCAGGATCTGTACACTGGACTTCTTTTTCTGATGAGACGGCTCTTCTTCTGGAGACGCATGTCTCTTGCGGTTTCTCCTTACAGAAGTTGTTTCCTCATCACTCTGCTTTGACAGGAATTGTTTCTCGTCTCTTTCAAGGAATGATTCACCTTTTCTTGTTGGTGACCATCTTTTATCACCATTCCTTCTTGGGGATGACTGTCGATCATGGTACCTTGGCGGAGACCAATATTTGTTGTCGGCCCTTCTTGGCAGAGACCGGTGCTTGTCGTTGGACCTTCTTTGTAAAGACCGGTGCTTGTTGTCGGACCTTCTTGACAGAGACCGGTACTCGTCGTCGGAGCTTCTTGACGGGGACCGGTGCTCGTCGTCGGACCTTCTTGACGGAGACCGGTACTTGTCGTCGGACCTTCTTGACGGGGACCGGTACTTGTCGTCGGACCTTCTTGACGGAGACCGGTACTTGTCGTCGGACCTTCTTGACGGAGACCGGTACTTGTCGTCGGACCTTCTTGGCGGAGAACGGTACTTATCATAGGACCCTTTTAGTGGAGACCGGTACTTGTCGTCTGACCTCCTTGGCGGAGACCGGTACTTGTCGTCTGACCTCCTTGGCGGAGACCGGTACTTGTCGTCTGACCTCCTTGGCGGAGACCGGTACTTGTCGTCTGACCTCCTTGGCGGAGACCGGTACTTGTCGTCTGACCTCCTTGGCGGAGACCGGTACTTGTCGTCTGACCTCCTTGGCGGAGACCGGTACTTGTCGTCTGACCTCCTTGGCGGAGACCAGCATCTGTTGTCGGACCTTCTTGGCGGAGACCAATATTTGTCGTTGGACCTTCTTGGTGGAGACCGGTCATAAGAACTAAAATCTGTCCTTCTTTGTGGTGACAAAGAAGGACAGATCTCCTCTACATCTAATGACAGACCTTGAGGTCTGTCATTAGATGTAGAGGAGCGTTGGTCATGACTCAACACTGGTGACTGTCTTCTGTTGCTACTTCTTGTGGGTGAGAGTTGCTCACCATTGCTTGTTGGGGACCATCGTTTATCAGTTCTTTTTGGGGACATCTGTCTCGCATAGACACTCCTCGGTGACCATTGCCTTGGTGACAATTGTTTATCCTCATATATTCTTGGGGAAGACTGGTGCTCAAGGAATCTCTTTAACCCCTCTTTCCAATCACTTCTTGGTGGTGATCTTTGCGCACGGTTTCTTCCTCTAGACAACTGCCATTCGTGGTTCCTTCTTGGTGAAATTGATTTCTTATTCATTCTCTTTGGTGAGGACCCATTCTCGTAGCTTCTTGAACGTGATCGATAACCAGAACGATTATAACGTGGGGAGCAAGAGTGAGACCTAGACCTTGAGGTGCGGCATTGCAGCCTGTGTTGGGAGGAACTACCACCGGATTGTTTTTTTCCATCTCTTGAGCCGTGGCAGATGGGGCTGTACGAACGTGAACTGGAACCAGTACTTGATCTGGTTTTGCTATGTCCTGATCTGCTGCTGTATTTGTGCAGTCCATCTCTTGAGCTCCTCCGATGACGTGGACTGTATGAGTGGGACCGTGAACGGCTGATGGATTTATCTCGTCCATCTCCTGAGCTGGAAAAACTGCTGCTGTTTGAGCGGGAACGATGATGCAGGGAGGCTTGGGTTAAAGTCTTGGAACTTTTAACTGCATCCCTAAAATGATTAGTGAACAAGAATCAAATCATTTGAAAAAAGGAAACTTGGCAATGAGAAAAACTTGTTCTTGTTACTGTTGCAAATTTGAAAAAAATATTTTACCTTTGCACTTCCCCATCCCAATGAGGGTATCTGTGGGAGAAAAAAAAACACAACAGCACTTTCAAATAAAGGTCTCCTTAGGTACTGTAAACATTTTCTGAAATAACATAATATCTCAAAAGTCCACCAGCATTGTAGGTTAAAGTAGAAAAATTTTATATTTAAAATTTTTTCTTGTTATTTCTTAGGTGTAAATCAAAAACAAACAATACTCCAGAAAACCCTTTACAGAGCCCTTTACCTTTCCAAAACCTTAAAATATTTCATAAAAATGGCTAAATGTACTAACTGGTTGCGAAGGCGGTTGCAGCTGGCATGGTGTTGGTTGCTTGTCTGGTGGGTAACCCAATCCTAAAATAAACAGAAATAAAGTCATGTCTTGACATTACATTTGCAAAACAAATTAAGATGCAGAGCCATTTAAATTTTTTTCTATTTAATCCATGAGCAATAACTAAAATAATTAAGTTGCTAGCAGTAAGCAATCACAATTATGAAAGTGGAAGTGAAAAGAACACACACTTGCCTTTAGCTGAGGACATTCTTTCTTACATAAAGAGCAGATGTGTGGAAATTTTCCTGGCATAACTGCTCCATAATCACACCTCACACCAAGGGCCGGCAGATCCTTAGAGGACCCAGCCTTGGCTGGAGGTGAAGGCTTAAAAGATGGCACATGAGCAGTGTCATTTGTTTTAATGATTGGCCGAGACTGAGAAACGATAGATGCAGGGTTCTTGGATGCAACTGTTGAAGGTGGAACGGCATCTGAGACGTGTGGCAATTTGGGAATGGAAGATGATTGAGAATCGTGTTTTGCGGCAGATGACACATCAGGCTGCAAATCCTTCAGAATCTGCAAAATTTTCTTAATATTGGTTTTCTGTAGCATTTGCAGATTCATCGTTGAGTCTGCAATATTTGATGTTTGCCCTTGAATTTTGCTTTCACCACTGGATATAGCATCTCTGGTTTCATGTTGGGGAACCGACTGTGGCGTATGGTTTTGTTGGGTCTCCAGTTTTCCAACTGCATTCCTCTTTGGAAAGGCTACAACATTCAGCTGGTTGAAACCGGCAGCAGATACCTCCTGGTCAAATGAAGAAACCAAACTGGTGTTCTTTAACTCTGCAAAGCTTAGCTGTGGTGCTTGTTTGCCGTCCTTTCCTCCAACCCCAGCTGCATTGTGAATGTTCTTGAAAGATGTATTCTCAACATCTGTAATAGATTTTCCAGTATATGCCCAGTCAAAAAGTTTAACAGGTTCAATAATCATTTTTGGCTCATCATTGGGTGTTCTAGTTTGTCCAAAACCAATGGATTGGGTCAATCCACTCGCCTGGTTTGGTTGAGCTTGAAGCAGTCTAGTTTGATTGACTCTTGGAGGATTCACAGCAACAAGAGACCCTTTCTGGTCACCTGAAGAACCCAAATCAGCACTTTTTATTTTAGTTAAAGTTGCGAATGGCTCCTCTGTACTGCTGGTTTGAAAATTATCCATCAAGAAAGAGTTCCTCTGAATGTTCCTACCAATTGCAGCATCTACCTCTGCATAACATGTAGCAAATTGCTCATTTTTAATCATTTTCACTGGATGAGGAAGAGTAGACGAAGACATTTTGTCCTCCAGTATTCCTGGCTTTCCAAAACTGCCTGCATGTACTCCTGTTGTGCTTGCAGTGGGTAGAGTCGTAGAGTCGGAGTTGGACTGAACTCCAGGTGCAGTCCTAGTGGCCTTTTTCATGCGAATGGTTTGTAAGAGGTAGGGCAAGTTCTCGGCAGTAGTCTGCTCTTCAGAGTAATTCAGAAGTTCGTCCAGGTCAGCTTTCTCCAGTCCGTAATTTTCTAAGATGTTCCCAGCCAATTGTGGATTACAGTCAAAGTAACTGGGTTGAGAAGAAACTCTTTGATCTTGTGCTCGAGTGACAGACGGATTTGATGCCAATTTTGAGAAATCTTCGGTCGTACCTTTGTGGTCTGGCAACCAGTTGTAGGAGCTACAACTGGGGCTCGAGAGTTGATGCCCATATGAAGCTGGAAAAGTAGACATCTTTGGGGCAGAAATGGATAAGGTTTCTTTTTGGGTGATGGTAAAGAAACCACACTGACTTATAGGTTGGTGTTTGATCTCCTCTTTGTGGGGAATGTTGAAGGCACTTTGCAAAGTTGTCAGATAGTTTTCAGGCCTGTAGTTGCTAACTGGCAAAGGGAATGGGTTCATTTCTCTTTCCATAGACGAGGTAGGAGTCCCAGGAGACGCTCCAGCGAAGGTAAAGCTGGATTCAGGTCCAACATTTTGTGTTGTTCTCCAAGGATCTCTCTCAGTTTTCACACTCAAGAGTCCATTTTGCCCCTGGGAGGCCTTCTGTGTCCCCGGGGATACGGGGTTATACATGAGATAAGACATAAGGAAGGTGATGTTTCTCAGAGGTTTAACCACAAGAACAATGTTGATTAACAGCCAGTGCAGCCTGCAGGCTGTCCTCGAAATCCTTGGAAGAGCCCGTTTAGGCCCATGAAGCAGTGCTTCACCTTACCTTCAGCAGGCAAGTCAAACTGAAGACAGCAAAAACAAAAAACAGTAGATCACTGAAAAGAAACAAGTGCAGAAACAGGTTAAATTAGAATAGGAAACTCATAGATACATTCCATTAAAATACATAAATTTTATTAAGAAAAAGGTATAAACTAGAGGTGTATTGGTTGCAGTTTTCTTGCTGATCACAATCAATTACTGATCTTTAAAAAGCCTGACCTGTACATTTTTGGCTAATAATACCATTTCTTTGTCTGAAATGTTGCTAAATGTGAGAAGAAAGTTGTTTAACTGGTTACAGTGGGGCGATTATTGTTAACTGATGACTGCAAACATGCAGACATGACCTGGTGGGCTGGTCTGTCAGTCAAACCTCTCACAGGCAGAGTTGGGTATTTACTCAATTACATTTACTTCAGTAACTTTTTTAGGGGAAAAAAACATGCTTTTAGGAGTATTTTCACTATGCTGTACTTTTAATTGAGTAATTTTATTATGAAGTATTGCTACTTTTACCTGAGCAAAATTTCTGAATTTTCTACCAACTGAATGAAAAACAAACATGCTTTAACCAAAAATTCACAGATTTTTCATTGAAATAAATTGTTTTAGAAGATTAGTTTTCTGCCTGATTTTATTATTTTTGTGAATTATATGATTTTTCGTCCTAAAAATACCAAAATTTCCACTTAGCTTTATATTTTTAGGTTTATTTTCAATCCCTTTTAAGGCTCAACACTTGGCATATAATCTTTTACAATAAACATGAATTATTTTTTTTTACTTTTGACCATTTCCACTGCATTCCACATCCTCTTAGCCTTTTCAGAAACAAAGCTGTAAATCAGGTTTGCTAACAATGTAGGCAGGGACCATCAGATAAGAGACAAGTCGCTCTCAGACGTTATTACTCAACACTGACTGAAGTTACAAAGACAAGAGGGCCTCAGATTCTCAGTGGGAGATTTACTGTCCCTGCTGCAAACCTTTGGTTAAATTTACAGCTCAATTCTGGGATAAGCCTTTTTTAAATTCAGACAACATATTCAGAGTGTTATATTTATGTGCAAGACATATGTTGGTTATCAGAGTAAAAATGTAAGAAATTATGGTTTCAAAATCACATCCAGCATGCTCGCTTTTTTAAGGTAATATTGCATTAAAAATAAAATTTTGCAAGCAATGATCAAAATGTAAGTGAAGATGACTGCAGGGAAGCTACCTGAGCAGATAGCCTAACTATTTAACAGCTTGTTAGCCTTTTGTTTCTCTAAAAGGTCCACAGCTGCGAAAACGTTATATAATGATTCACAACAATCATCTGTGCTCTTCTTACCTTAATAAAACGGCAGTGAAGATGGCCTCAGTTTTGCAGCAGGGAGAATAATCATCATCATATGTTTTAATGTTTGTGTAAAGACACTGAAATTTTTACTCGATTTCATCATACTGTGTGAATCTCAAACTAAAAATACTTTATTTCGCAACTCGGTTCAACTCGGTTGCTGAATTTTTATATCCCTCTTAAATGCAATAAAACATTTAAATCCTCCTCAAAGTTTATGTGTTTACATGGATTTAGATACATTAGATTTTTTGCATCTAAAGCTTTTCATGCAAATAAAACTTATGCACGTTAACACTCTTGTTTTTCACCAAATGTCCTTTATCAGAAGTTTCCATTGTTATTTATAACCAATACTTTTCGACAAAAATGTGGATTTTCAGCCACTTTTTAAACTGGAGAAAAACTTGAGGTTCCCTGTAGAAGTGAATTTTAGGGAAAAAATGTCTCCAAAGAGACAAAAACCCACAAAAAGTAAATCAGTAAGCAGGAAAATCTGTCGACTGCTGTTTGCAGGAGAAAAAAAGCAAACTTTTCACAAACTTCGAGGATTCTTTCCAGAAAAAACCTGATCACTGGCGTTCATAATTGCTTTAACGACAGTAAAAACCGATGACATGTCAATATATTCGAGCATAACCTTTAAGAAGTGCAAATAAGCATTTTTAGTACAAAGTTTTTGCGGCTTTTTACCTTTTGTTTGCAGCGTTTTAAGTTGCGTGGAGAGAAGCGTGGAGCCGCTGTCCTCAGGAGGCGTGACGCTGCTTTGACCGCTGCGCTCCCTATTCTTCTTCTACGGTTAATTCTGAGCGGATGACGATGCGACCCCACTGCCCCCTTCTGGATGGAGGAGTGAACGGCACCATTTAATTTCGCACGTAAATAGAAATGTTCGCTTGACTAGAAGTCTGAGTACGTCAGAGATTCATTGATCGCCAAATATTATTATCTTAATGGGTGTGTCTGAATTCAGGGCCTGCATCCTTCGAAGGACGGGAAAAACGAAGACCGGAAGAAAAATAGAAGAAAAATATCTGTGGATCCGGACAGGTCCGGCCTTCACCAACTGGCCCCGCCCCCACCTCAGCGTCACTCATGTTGCCAAGCAACCGTGACAGCGTGAAGCAGAGAG
>CAEGAF010139955.1:0-17460 GCA_903067075.1 Micropoecilia bifurca
GAAGGTCAACACTGACCACCAGGCAGGAAGACAGAACCTGATGAGATCCTCCAACCCAAAGGAGCAGGAAGAACCACGACGGTCTGCGGTGGCAGTTTGCCAACATGAAAACACATTGGAATATATTATGAATTTATTCTGACATTTTTAAAGTATTTGCAACACCCTGACTAACATTAGCTCATGTATATGAGCTAATGTATATGAAATAATCCCTTGCATTCATTCATTCCCCTTAGACCTTTTAAACCTTTGTCATCTTATAACCACAAACTTTAATGTATTTTATTGGGATTTTAGCCAGAGAGGACCTCTTGATGGAGGTCCTCTCCATCAAGAGGAGAGGACCTCTCCTCTTGATGGAGTTTTATCATAGTTTAATAATCATCGTTATCTCACCTGAACGGTCTGAACCTCCTGCTTTCCTCCAGCAGGGCTGAGATCAGCTCCTCCTCACCATAAAGCAGCTTTTCCTCCCACTGTCACATTTTCTTNAAAAATAGCTCAGCTCTCTCTTCTTCTTTTGTATCAGAAAAACAACTCGCGTTAGGTCGCATGTAACGAAGCACAGCGCAGAGCCTGGAGGCGTGGCGCTACACCCCCCACCCCCCTTCCCTCTCTCTTTCTCCCCGCCACCAGGAGGCGGTACCAGCTACAGAGCCGAGAAGAGCCGGTGGAAACGCGGTCACTCTGAAACAGAGCCGAGCCGAGCCGAGCGGAGCCGAGCCGGCCGGGTCGGTGGAAAAGAGGCATAAGTCAATAGCAGGCTAACAGTTAGCTGTCCTGGCAGCTCATAGCTATGTCTATGAAGTCATGTATGTTAGTGTTTCTACTAAATGTTTCGAGTCATACTGAATGAAGTATTTCACTCTGTGCTAAGTTACACAGTTTTTTTCCAGAAGAAGTTGGTTTTACATGTGCTCAAGCTGAATTCATCATTCTGCAGGAGCGTAGCCAGAGAGTAGTAGTTATGATTAATTGATCATGGGGCTTCGCTCCGCTCGCTGCCAGCTGTAGGTGGAGTCCATCTGCATGTAGAGATTGCGCCCTGAGCGACAGCAAGGCTCCAGCTGGCCGGGTCTCACATGCAGGCCTGGACATCACCCAGCAGCAGGGGAAGGAAGGGCCGCGCCGGGTGGTTGCATAGGCAAAGCTTCTGATTTATGTGTTCATCTGTACGACTCACAAACCATCACTGTCATATTCACACGTGCTCCATCTTGGGTCAGCTACCTGGTTTTATTTAAGCCACTTATACTGGCGCTATGGTGTCTGAGAGCAGCCAGTTTTATTTGGATGTGTTGTGTTTTACAGACAACAGCTCGCCGTGGCTTTGCAGTGTTGTTTTGTTGGTCCACAAGGGCTGTAACTGTGGGATTATAGACCTTCCAGTGTCTTACATGGATCAGCACTTTTGTTTCTCACCTCATCTAATTTCAAATGATCCGACTCCCAACAAACCTCACAGCTACACATTTCCAGAACATGATAAGGGAATTCTTCTGAATAGTTTTACTTAAACCCAGCAACAACATACAGAACATTAATAATGTTTTTTAATGGAAAGCAGGAGCAGTGTGAGGCTGATTCCATATTTATTTCTAGGTGTTTAAAAATTCCAAGTGTATGCAGTGAATTCCAACCAGAGTTCTTGCTGAATTTAGAGCAAACGTCGGGGCCACTGATGAACATTTTCAAGTATTATTCTCAACCCAGAGGTTCAGACTGTTGTGTGCTTTCTGACTGGGACGGTTTCGGCTCTGACTGGCCTGTTTGTTTGAATGTCGTGGACTTTTGTTGACCCCCATCTCTGGATGAAGTTGTAAACAATGCCATTTATATTTTTTAGCACTGTTTTAGAATTGTAGGCCACTTATACAGTTTTGTAGTTTGACAACGCAGCGGAGGAAGTGAACAAAACGGTTTGGTCCGTGTTGGCCACACTCCCAAATATAAGGCAATTAAAGTCGGAGCAGGAGGAATGCTTAGCATGTTTACCGTTGGCAAAGATATTGTGGCTTTACTCTCGACAGGGTTGTTTATAACGTATGCAATCTCCGGTAAACTTCATGGAGTGGCTTCCTTCACAGTCTAGCTGCCGTATTAAATATGTCACCGCCAAAAGTTATCCATTGGGTAAAATCAGATGCAGGCATTTCAAACTTCAACAGAGCAATCGTTTCTCAATAGCAAAGCACAGAACAAGGGCTACTGCTATCCCTGGGATAATAGTGTGTGTGTGTGTGTGTGTGTGTGTGTGTGTGTGTGTGTGTGTGTGTGTGTGTGTGTGTGTGTGTGTGTGTGTGTGGCGTTCATCCTTGTGTGTCTGTACTTTGGGTGTGTGGTTATTATGGTCTGTATGTGCATGACGGTGGGAACGCTTGGTTAGTTTCCTTCAAATTTACATCTATGCAAAAATATTGTGTCAATCTTTTACATAATTGAGTTGAAAGTCTTAACTCGGTTAAGTCAAGCTGTACATGTGCAGCAGAGTCTGTGTGAGCTTTGCTGGGTTTAGTTCGCCGTGAGTAAAGCAGCTGCGTAAGGAGAGCTGTCAGAGTTGTCAATCAGCCTAACCTCATTGAATTCATTAACGAGTAATGAAGTAATTTGGGCATGAAGCCCTTTAGCAACACATTCAACAACAAAGAGATGATCCACTGGAACATCAGCGCAATGTGAAACAGCTGACAGCTGCAAATATGATGTTGTCTTCTCAAATTAATTAAAATAAGCTAGAAAATATATGGATTTTATATAATATATGCCATGTTCTTGAATGTAGGGTTTATTCTGATTAGCCAGTAACCAGATAACTACCTGAAATCTCTTTGATCATATCGACTGGAATTATGTGTCCATGTTTGGACAGATTCTTGTAGGTCTGAACATAAAGCCGAATCAGTGGCTGCCTGGGCATTTTGTCTGCCTTTCCATCACTTTTTACTGTAGAAGAAATTTGGTAAGGTATGGTAAGGAGACAAACCTGACAGCAAACAGTAAACCAAAAGCTAAATGAAATTATTATTAAGGCTGAATGTTGTGGTGGAAATAAGCAGGTGGATTTGATCAACCCAATAGTGACAGCAGCTTTCTAAACACAAGATCAGGGTGTGGTTTCTACAAGTGACCAGTAAGGGGAAGAAAAGTGCCTGACTGCCTGCTAGACTGCTTTAAAAATTCCTCTATCATCAAAGGTTGTATAACAAATGGAAGAACAAAGTTAAAGGCTGTTTTTAAAAACAAAACCAATCAGAAATGGGAAAGAATAGACAACATGAGCTGGCAGACTGGTTTGTTTGTTTTTAAAGCATCTTGTCACTATTTTTTTTTCTCTTTGGAGTCTCAGTGGTTGCTGGCCGTGTTACCCTTTTCTATTGCCGATGATTTTAAAGTAATTTTCTATCATTCATACATGCATGGAGTAAGAAAATGTGTTTATTTGAGCAGAGAGTACTGGGGAGTGTTGTTGTTAGATTAGTGGCAGATGTAGGAAACTTTAATAACTCAGAGTCTGTAGGAAGAAGAAATGACAGAACATAATAACAGTAAGAAACTAAATACAATATAAAATATGCAATACCCTTTACATTTATATAGGCTGGCTTCTTCCAGAGTTCTGCATACCTAATCATATATAACATGGCTGTTAAATAGACACAACTAGTTATTGAGGTCTGGACTCCATTAATAATTATGTTGATATTTTCCTGTGTAGAAAAAATAAAAGAAAAACTTCAAATAAATAACTGCATCATGGGAAAGGCTTTATGTAGCTGCTTGTTCCTGAATCAGAAAAATATTTGTACATTAACCTTGCTCTGAAGTGTAATTTGTTTCAGCTCGCCCCTTCTAAGCAGGACTGTTGAGTTGCACTTCACAGGCAGAATCACACACACACTGCGCTCAGCCATACACACAGAAACACCAGTGCACTCACACACTATAGATCACTTTCTCTGGAGCAGTTGCTGGTTTTGCATCTTATTTTCCTTTGGTATTGATCTCTGGCCTGGCACGGCGCCCTGCTCCTCCCTCACCACGATGCCCACTCTGCCGGAAACAAACCAGCACAACTACTAGATTAAAGATTATTTCTGTTTGGAACAAACAGGAGCTGATTGGTTACCTAAAGCTGATGAAAATGTTCAAACAAACTGAAACCGTTTGCCCCCGGGTTTCTCCTCTTCCTCAACCGTCCTCTGGGCTACAACAAAAAACTCCCTGTTTTGGTGAATACTGAGCAGCAAAAGCATCATAGAAATGAAATCCAGTCACACGTACTGAGAAGGCCGCTGGTTATGGATTCTGAGCTGTTTCAGGCAGCACTGTGTGAAAAGTCCCAGGGGTAATGGCTGTGAAAACAACATGCTGGTGTTTTACACACACTGTAAAAAAAGAATAAACACCAAAACTTGGTTCGCTGCTGAACAATCCACATAATGTTATGGGCTGTGAATTATTGTGAATTTTGTTAACAAATATAGTCTTCAATGGCAATCCCCCCAAAAAACACCAAAATCAATCATAAGGCCATTTCAGTATTTTTATTTGTCTACTACACATTTGAGTAGTAGACACAAAAATGAGAGGCATATTCTCAAATTATTTTGCTATTCAAAAGCAGGTTTACTTCAGTTTACCGTTGATGTGTTTTTCCATTGCACAACACGTTTACTGTAACAGTCACCACAACTATAAATGTAATATCTATCATTTCTAATGGCTGCAGTTTTGCTAAGCTCACCTTAATTCAGGAGTGCTACTTAAAAATGACCTACAGCAGTAGTTGTGTAATTGAATGACTGGTTTTACCCCCTTTCCCATTAGTGAGATATGGATGGCGGTTTTTCTTCTAAAAGGTATTCCATAATGATACCTAGAGTCCTACAATTGTTATTTGATCTCACCAAAGGTTCCTTCATTACCCAGAGAAAGAATCATCTAACCCTGAAGGCTTCACTGAGTGAAGCAAGATTTCTCTGTTTTTTAATCGGCTCAGCATTTCTTTCTGTCTCTTATCTGCCAGGAGTATTTCTTTCCCTTCTGTGTTTAATCATACCTATGTGAAAATCCGTACACTGAAATGTGTAATTACATATTCGGAAATGTATTATCACACAAGCATTGCAATTAACTGTCAAGATCCATGTTGTTACTCGACTGTCTGTCAAAATAAGAACGGCTGAAGGTAGGCAGCCTGTCTCTGTCCACACATCCACCGTCTTTTACTGGAACAGGTAGAGGACTCCTCTGAAAGCAGCTACAACTGCTTATTTTAATAGTTCAAACACCAGATTTTGTCTAATGTGCATTAATGCACACAGTGGAAGACGTCCGGACACAACACAGAATCTAGCATCTACAGTCTTTCTTACCTTCACTCTTTAGGATGCATCCAATCAGCACCAAGGAAGATGAATGCCGCTCCTGGATTGGCTTGTTTGCCAATGCCAACCAATGGTGTCAGGTAGAATGGCAACTAGATAGCTCAACTTCTTATTATACTTATTTTAGGTATACTCTGAAAAAATCTGTGAATATTCTGTGAATGACTAACAGAAAAACCTGTCAATAGTTCAAATCAATGAATACCGTAAATATATGGGTGTTCATTGTACACCTTTTGTATCAAAGCTGTTCTAGTTATCATCTAGAACAGCAGTGTCATCTAGTTATCATATATATTATCATATATATACTGTCAGACTCCTATCATTTTTCATGTTTTTATTGTGTGAAAATGCATTTTTCAATTTTCCTGTCATTATGTAATTTCAGTTTTTTCTTTCTTTTTTGTTGTTTAACTAAAATAAGTCAAATTATCTTTCAAACATTTACATCATTTTCTTGACAGCTACAAATTTAAATATAAGGTTATTGCAAGACAGATCTGTTTAAAAAAGATAGTTGAAAACTAATATAATATAATGGCTCATGGCTTCCTAAAAACATACAAATCAAAGGCACACCATTACAATTGTGAACATAGAAGAAAGTAAAAAAAATATATAAGTAATTTAAATGAATAATTAATAAATATTGATTTTCTAATAATATACACCAGGAACAGACATTATCAGCATAAACACTTCCAACATGTCACATTCAGAACTGCAATTTATGGCTTACAGACTGTAAATATGAACAACTTTTATCTCAGTTTGTTATTTGCTGTTTCCTTTAAAGAGAGCTGTCTGGACTCATCTTCATTTGTGTGGATGATTGAGAATCTTTATTTAATCACTTTTGTATTTACTCTTCCTCCTCTGTGATATGTGCCAGCTGACAAAAGTCTAATTAGCTGAGTGGAGCAAGCAGTAATTGTTCTTTTTTTTCCATTCTAACCTTAATAAAGATAAAGGGGCTCATAACGCATTGAGACAAAAGAACAACAAGTGCAGCAGATCAAACTAATTGGTTTAAAGAATTCTCTGCTGTATTGACTCAGAAAAGTGCTCTGACCACTTCAACAGTATGTTAGCTTTCTTCTGACATTGTTGAAACCATAATTCTGGAACTAGATGTGTTTAGATTGTGTAAACAGATGATTATTTGGAGTAAAAACACAAGATGTTGGTAAAATAACAGTTGTACCAAGAAAAAAAGGTACACCCTACAATTTAGAGGTTGAGCTAGATGTTTCCTGTACAACTTTATCAAGATTCTTGTGCTCAAATATTTGTCTCCATACTTCTAATGTTGAGAAAACACAATTTCATAATTGTGAAATCATGGCAGCGATGGGTGAAAGCAGTTGCATAAGGTATTGGATATTCATTATTCATCAATGTTGCTAGTGCTCCATCAATGAAACAGAGCCAATCAGAGGAACTGATCTTATTGATGTAAAGGAGCAACAAGCCTGAAGCCTGTGTAGCCCTGGGGAGCAGCTACATATGCTGTGTTTTGGGTAAGCTGTAGTTGGCCATTTTACACATTCAACACATTCAAATGACACACAACTTTTTATGAACTGTGATGCTGTGAGAGCTCTAGTGGAGCCAGCTGCACATCATCCAAAAAAAGACAAAAACAAACCATCATACTCCTACCACTTGCTGTAGTCTTCTTTGGTGTTTCCTCCTGTAGTAACATTCAACTATTGATGCCGAAAACAGTCACATCATACATTGCAGTTCCATTGCAGTTTTGAAAGATGCATTAATTTTGATACGGGTGAAAAATCACCTCATTCTCGCACAAAACAACTTTTTATCAAAAACCTGAGCTTTTTCGAAATTGGGAATTTATTTTCATAGCTTCAATTTGCACAATTCTGTGGTTAATGGAAATTCAGCTAAAAACAGTTATGGCTATTCATAACACTGCAACCTGAATCCATGTGAACTTTACCCTGATATGAATTTGTTCTCATAACAATCTTAAAGCTCAACTCCTTGGTAGAGAGTGATAAACCAACATCCTTCATGCTGGACAACAGAAAGGATTTTCACTTTACTGGAGCTGTTTCGTCATTATATTAGGAAATAACTGGGAACTCTGAATTCAGACACATCTAATTAAAACATGCATGAGTTCCAGAGAGCTTGAACAGTAAACATGGTTTTGATCACTTCTGGTATTCAAAGATTCTTACACAACCTGCCCTACATGTCTGAATGGCGCTGTGTGAGAAAAGTGAACCCAATGTTATGGGATATGCGTTCTCACGAGAGGCAACAAGGCAAAAAATGAAAGAAAAAGTCGGGCATCGGTGTGAGTTCAGGGCTGGGATGAAACGTCCAGCTGTCACGACAAGAGACGGAACAGAGACAGAGTAGGATGGACGAGAAGCATCGGCGCAGACCCAACTCAAACACTGGGGTTTGGGAGACGGAACACAGGGAAGCATTAAAGGCTGCTCTGTTGCTCAAGTCAGAATTCAAAGGATGATGGAAGACCTGCCATTTTGCCCTATTATTCCATCTTGTTCCTGCTTAGGATGTACTTACAGCAGAGTTAGAAAAGCTAATGAGGAGAGTTCTTAACACTACAAAAGTCTATTTTATAGACTTTTGGCATCAGGAGGCATGTGTCACAAGGGGTTCAATTAAATTGAACCCCTTGTGACACATGCCTCCTGATGTTTAAGGAAATCTATTTCTTGGGGTTACCTGGTGACAGAGAAACAAGATGAAAGAATTGTGACCGTGTGCAACCTGAGCTACAGGGGAATTATTTGTACCTAAAACTTTGCTACCAAACGGCAAACTTTGGATTTTCACCTGGCTTGCTGTCCTCCTCGCTGTGTGTGGTGCCAAGTTATTCTTGGGTCTCAGTCCAGCCTTGTTTGTCACAGTTCCAATTGTTTTAAACTTCTGAGGGTTTTGCTGCAGCTGCAGACATGGGCAAAATTAAGAACGGCTTAAAGAGGTGCCGTCATTTTCATCCAAGTGTTCTTTTTGTTAGATCAAGTCTGTTGAACCACAGTTCAGCAGCAATTTCTGATTTTCATTGGTTAATTTTCAGTAAATCTTATCTCCTGTTCTCGGTTTCAAATGATTTCAGTGACCTATATGGGTTTTTCGTCATTAAAGGGGCAATATTGTTTAAAATGGCCTTTTTTGCGCTTTACATCATCTTATAACGTGATTCCCTCATCAAAAACATGCCTGATGTGTTGCTTTGATTCTTCCCTGCATGTTTCAGTAATTCTATAATCTCCTGTGGCAACCATTCAGCTGTACAAAACCTCACAGAGCAGCCTGTCTCCGCCACTCTCCCACTCAGCTCCTTCAGACTAGCTACCAGGGTTAGCAAACACCTGGGGTAACTGCACATTTGCAGAGCTCATTACAGGAGCTACTTCTCAGTGCAACACTGGTAAAAACATTGTTTAACAATGTTAATAGAGAAGAAATGTTTTCATGACTTCCTGAAGGCGGAGTTTCAGAAAGAGTAGGAGCTTCTTAAAGAGACAGGGACTCATTTTCAAGGAGTTAAACTGCACAGTCAAATTTATTTTAAGTCATATTTGACATATACAGCATTTGAATAACAACTTAATTTAACATGGTTGCTTATCCTATAAAGTGACACTATATGTCTGGAAAATACATGACAATGTCCCTTTAACAGAGGAATATCAACAGTTGTTTTTGTTTTACATGTATTCTCTCCACAAAATTCTCTCACTCGGTATGTTTTTCTTTTTGGAACATAGCAGATAAGCAGTTTTGACATCACTGCATCTGGCAAACTCCTTAAATATATTTTTATTTATGTTTCTTCTACTTTTTTTTCTACTTCAGCAAGACATCTTACCCAAATATCTCTAAATGAATTGAGTTGGTGCCATGTAATTGGCTGATGCACTATTTGAGATAAAAAAAATAAAATAAAATAAAAAATCTATTGAAATAGTGTATCTTATAAAGTGGCCTGTGAGTGCATTTATTTTCAGCTGAAGTAGTGGTTTATCTGCAGAGTAGAGCTTGCTGCTTCTCATTGGTCATTATGGAAATGACCTACTTAGGCTTGTTGTTTTATGTTGTTAGGACCTGAGCCACAGAGATATCCACTCTCATTTACATGACCTGGCCAAATTTGCTTCTGATTCAGGCAGATTTTATTTTATTTCAGTTATGAAGTGCCCCAGCGCTTTATTAGGAGGGGACTTTTTCTGTCATTTTCATCTCTGGTACTTTTATGCACACATTTCATAACACCAAGTCTACACATATTTCTGCCATAGTCTCCTCTAGAAAAACAAACTACTTATTCAATTCTACCTCCAGCTAAGAGCTTTCAAACTCATATCATGTTGTGAACAGAAGTTTCAAGGCTTTAGAAAAGACAAGTTGTCTTTACTTATATATTTTTTTATTTGTACTGCGACTTCCTCAATCAGCAATGTAGTTCAGTTTATGTGAGTAAAAAATATGTACTCACAGAAACAAAAAAAGTTGCTTCTATTGAGACTCTTCTGACCAAAGTCTTCAGAAACAGAAAGTTCCATCAGTGCTCATCCATTCAGGCACATTTACTGAGATTGTTCTAATCAGGTGACTCTAAAAAGTGCATCATTAGTACCTGAGCTGTCTACATTGTTCAGTTTTTTCTGAAAACTCGTCTCTCGAGCTGATCTTCTCCTTTTGAATAGGCTTTCAACCAAGATTGTATTATTTACGCCTACACTGAAAACATAGTGAGGCAATCAACTGCAGTTATTACTTAGGTAAAATATCTTCTGGAAGGTATTTTTCTTTTGGCGAGAAAGTGATTCACAAAAGTCTTGGAACAACAATGAATCAATGGTTCGCATTGATCAGGAGGATTCATTAGGGTTCGGGGCTGTTTATGATGATGACTATGGACGAGCCCCAACAGTAGATGAAGATTGAATATTTGATGAAGGCACTAAAACTGAATGGTTTTTCGACAAGGCTCTTCTTGGACTGTAAAACAGCTGATCTCATTCAGCAGTCGGCTGAAAGAAAAGTACTTTCCAAAGGATTGATTGTTGCCCATTTCATTTATTTTACGGCTATGCAACCAAACAGAGACACACTTGGTGACATATGGTTGTGGTTGACAGCAAATAGTTAAAGTACCACCTAGATTGTTTTGCTTTTTAATTGGAATCTTTGCACTGAGTTCAAATCCAGCTCTGGATGTGTGTGGTTGTTTGTTCCTTTGCAAAAGAAATTTGACTTTTCCATGTCGACCTTTGGCTCATTAACCATTGATGACCCCTGACCTCGCACAACCAGGACTGGGAGGGAGGAAGGTATAAACACCACATGTATAATTGTTAATATTAGGTTAATAAGAGGTCCCAAGATGAAAGTGTGTTGATTTAATTAAAAGTATTTTGATTTCTTTGTTTTCAATAATACAGTCAAAAATGTCCAAATTGCCAATTCAGTTATGAACATGTTAAAGTTTCAGTTCAGGTTTTACTAGACCATATGCTGATTTTTTTTTCAATTTTTAACTTTAATGTCTTTGTAACAAAAAAATATTCAACATTTTCTTGTACATCCAGAAATGTAATAGAAATTTCAAGCATATTCAGGATGAATTGATCCAGTTGAGATTGGATCCAGAATTTATCAATCAAGTTTATTTGTGTGGCTCATGTCAAAAACACAGCAGTTCAAAGTGCTTTACATCATGAACACATAAAAAACATTAAAACACATCATGTGGTCACCAATTGTGAAAACCAATAACATGCATTTTTTCATGTACCATTATTAAAATCATCAATTCTCATCTAATATATTGGAGATATTTAGCAATATATCTAAGTCCCAACTTTTATAGTCAAAGTAGAGCCCTAGGTATGAATTGCTGACTGTTCACTTCCACAACACAAATTTTTCAATTCACACAGTATTATAAGTACTAAATCTTTGTGATTAATCAACAACATGGCCCCTGCAATTTTCTATATGCTAGGTCAAATTTCGTCAAGTTTGTCCTCTGAAATCCCCCTGATTAAATAAGTTGCTACATTCTGTGAGTCTGGCCCTCTCAAACATCAAAGGGGGAGTCTTTAAATTTAAACCTGTAATTGTGATTAGCATACCTTCATGTGGGGCTTTCTGAATTAAAATTTGACTGAGGGCCATGCAAATGAAGCTATCCTGAAACAATCCACACAGCACCACAGGTAGCAGTCAGGCAAAAACAAAAGACCACCGTCAGTAGGGATAAAAGTTTCTCTCCTGACAGAGCTATTACCATACGCTTAATTAAATTTGAATTAAAACACTTAGTTACACTGTCCATTAACATGCTTCCAGGCAAGAGACTGACAACACTGTGCAGGGTAATTTGACTTGCAAGTAGAGAAAGGTATAAAACCAGAAGAATGACAGAGTCGCTTTCCTTTCCACTCAACTTCAGATAAGAGAAGCCAAACTTTTCTCTTTAGTTTTCAATTTTCATATGTTAAATAAACGGAGTAGTGTGTGAATCATTTAAAGTAAAGCTTGCAGAGCAGAGCTGAGCTCAACAATTGGAGATAAACCCACTCGCTCATATAAGTTTGAGAACCAGAGCCGCAGGCAATCCTATGGGAGTTCCTAACAAGAAGGAGCAGAAAGCTCTAAACTTTTTATTTTCTGCTTCAGAAACATAGCAGGCAAACATCGACGTAACCTCAGTGATGTAACAGCTCAGGTAAAAAGGACAAAGAAAACAAACAAAAAACAGTATTTAGCTCATGTACACCGCTGGAAGTTGGAAGGAAATTATACCTTTAGTATAATTACATGTTTAATAGTTTTATGTTACACATTTATATTTTTCCAAAGAAATTGTTTTTTGTAAAGGGAATGAGCTTCATTAACCAATGCACATTTGTCGGATTTAAAGTTTGTCCTTACGATTTGCAAAACTATCAAAGTGGCTCAGGAGGCAAGGGTTCATCCTGGAACTGGAGGGTTGCTGGTTCCAACCTCTCCTAAGTCCATCTGTTACCCTATCAATACAGGCTGCTGTGGCACTTACAGCTATCAGTGTGTGAGCAAATGATCCAAATACCTCCACAGAATTAAAAGGTTTTGTAGTAACCTGCCAACAACGTTTATTGGTTCAGGAGTGCTGCATCTATGAAAAAACTAAGCAATGCCGGATGCTGGTCCCTGAGGACTGACTTTGGACACCACTACTGCAAACAGAGTAAAACAGTTTAGAGTTTCAGATTCTCTTTGTTAAGTTTAATGTTCTGTCCATCCATTAGAGGGGGTTTCTTTTTACTTACTCCTCCTGTAAGGTCTGCCAGATCTGACTGACAGCTTCCAGCCCCAAAACAACATAAAACTGAGCCAACTCCAACAAAACCAGCCCAAATCTCAACCTCTAATAAAACTCACAGTAACAGTGCCAAGGTAGACTTGTGATGTTTTTGATGGTTGTGGTGACATTCTGACCAGAAGTAGATCTGGGACCGCAAAGAATGCTTTGAACAAGAAACTTGAGTTTTTTGTGGCACTATGTTTTTTTTTAATTATGACATAAGGTCATGGTGCCTTACATCAGTTCACTGTGATGTCTGGGATTTGTGCTTTACAATACTTCTACATAGTGACACTTGATTAACCAGTGGCTAATCATTAATCATTCAAAGACTCTAGATGTTTCAAATTGCATAAACTGATAAGATGAAATGCAATAAAACTAAATTTTATTAAGGGTTTTCTGCTTCTCTGCCACACAGTGACAACTATTTTGAATGAATTTTCCTCTGAACAGTTTCTATAAACTACATAAAATATGAAAGTCAGTCGAGATTCTAACAACCCACCCAAAGCTGATTGTTCAAAACCAACCCAATTGGGCAGAAACCCACCCAATCTGGCAACACTGTGCTCTGGCTTCCTCTCACAATTAAAAAAAACAACAAGTATGTTAGGTTAGAGGACAGTTCTTGCCTACACTGAACAGGCAAGATTTGCATGAAAAAGACTGCAATGTGCAACTCCCAAACACAGCAACATGTTGTTGGAGTGAAAACCCATTTACATGAAGTCATCGTAACAGTCAAACCATCTTCAATCAACCTTGACTGTTAGCTTGATATTATTTAGGCTTAACTTGGACAGAACGTAAAAGCATAAAACTGTCAACTTTCAAAATGGTTTTCTGGCCTAACTGGTTAGAGTGAGTCATATGATTGCCAGTCAGTTTATCAATGCTTTAATTTCCATCACATTTTTTCCAGGCGCTCCTCTTCTTTTAGGCTCTGTCTCTTTTGTGATATTTTCCGTTTCAGTTAGTTTTCACTCATTTTTATCATATCCTTGTACCTGCCCTTTGTTCATATTCAGCAACAAAACATGACAGTTAAGTTATTGAGAATGGTCACTGGTGCCTCGCTTGGTTTTTGAATCATAACCCTGAGTCTTTTTTGAGGCTCATTTTGCAATTTACTGGCATTGCTCAGCAACAGGTGGGGGAGGGACAACACCAAGTGCACTACACAGTTATAACTAACTGTTTCCGCAGGTTTGTTCTCTGGCTTCTTACTGAAAGGTTTTGAAGTCACAGTAATGTTATATTTTGTGGATTTGACACCTTAGTATGCCTTGATATGGTATAGTCAGTTAGTGGACTAATCCTTTGCTATCCACAAATCCAGTGGTCCCCAACCCCCGGGTCACGACTGGTACTGGTCCATGGACCAATTTGTACTGGGCCACGCAGGAAATAATTAAATATTTACGTTTTATGTAATATTTAAGTCTGGAGGACCTTTTATTTTGAAAATCTTTTAACCAGATTCTCTCGGTTACTTGTGCAACAACACTGAGCCCACAAGCAGCAAAATGAGTAAGAAATGGATCAGATGTCTTTGGAAAGTTTATTTGCAAAGGGGAAAAAGTCCAGAGAAGAGACAGGAGAATGAATTTACCCTGGACCGGTAGGTGACTCAGACATTACAAGCCGCTCTGCGTAACATGCGGCGACCGGCTGCTAATGAGGCAATGAAGCCTTCAAACCGCTTCGCCACATAGAGACCAAGCAGGCTGTGGATATAAGCAACACTTCAGGTGTCATTGTCTCTCTTCACTCCCCTAAGGAATCGTCTAGTTGCAGAGAAACAAGCTCAGGGCTCCTGTTAGTCATTATGATGAGCTAAAATTTTGAAAGTAAAATGTTTGTTTATGTGGCGCATCTGTATCTTATTTTGAAGGGATATGTAAACATTACCATAGCGACCAGAGTCAGAAAGTGTTTGGGCAATGGTCAAAAGGAAATTAGTAGAGCTTATGAGTCTTATGTCTGGTTTAGACGGCAAGATTTAAGAATTGTTGGCCGATTCTCCAAACCTCTGTGACCACAGAGCTGATAAAAGTACAACAGGTTTGATCGGTTTGTGTTCAGCCACATGGCAGGAGTAACACACCGCATGAACCGATTCCAGTCACGAACATCCCTATTACAGAGGATAATCCAGTAAAACCCCCAACATAGCATATGGAAATTTTGAATAACCAAATACAGATGACTATGAAGAAACAATAGTGAGAGTTTGTAAACTCATTTTAACACTTGTATGTTGAAATGGGGTCCAACCGATCCCACACACGTAAAACTTGTATCATTTGCCATAGTCCTCTACGTTTGCCTCAGTCCTCACACACACAAGGGTTAAGAGACAAAATGCATAACAAAAAGAAAAAGGTTGGATTAAAGATGACGGGAGCAGCCGCTCTGTTTGCTGCACTATGATTTGGCGGTGACTGTTTTTTCATAGTTAACATTTTTAACTGAATAAAAATAATAATATAATGACCTTTACATGTAACAATAAACATTTCTACATATCATGTCCGATATCCACCGGACTCTCAGTTGTGCCATATACCAGATGTTTCGGATTTCCCTCTGTTCTGACGTCACCGCACTTTCTGATTGGCTACCTGTCACATTCAACAGGTTGTTTTCTTGTTCCCAGTCAGGAAAAAACCCCACAGGCTGCGATAAAAGGGCCAAGACAACCCAAACTGGGTATATTCAGAACATGCAGAAGCCTTATCTGATGCTCCACCCCAACCATCTCCCCCTCCGGGCCGCAGCAAAATTTCCAAGTCTTGACCGGTCCGCAGTAATAGACTAGTAATAAACTATCTCTAGTCAGTAAAAAAAAAATAAAAAACTTGCGGCAGATATGGTATTTCATCAGCATATGTGCTAATTGCTAAATTTTTTATGAAATATTTGCTGACTTATAAAACAGAGTACTCCTTTGCACCAGAAAGCACATAGATTAAACTTTAAACAGTTTGCTACATAATTTTAGAAATCTTTTATTGTTCCTTCTGAAGCAATTAATTTTTTTTCATGAATATTGTCTCAAACCTCATAGATCAAGTTTAATTTGTTCTTAATCAAAATGCCTGATAACCCCTTGTTAAACTTGGAATTCATTTACTCTCAAAGTGAAAGAGACATTTTTTTCTTTTTTACCTGTTTGCTTTTTGTCCTCTTGTTTTTTGGGTTTATGAAGTACCTTTGCATTTGTGAAAGCATAAGCAGCTCTCATGACACTCTGCACAACGCAGTGAATAAAGCTGATTTACAGGCATTTAGTTGCTGACTTGTTTAGCCATGTGCTTGTGCCTACTGTGGCTGATTTGTCCAAAAACTAGGTGGGGGCTTAAACATCAGGAAAGTCATTAGTCAGGTACCTATGTGCTTTGTAAAGCAGCTAAATCTCAATATGCAGACATCCACACTATCTGAATGTACAGGTACTCTACAGCTTTCACACAAAGAGGCACGCAAACATCATCATCCTTTGGTGCTTAGCTGTTGAGGACACTTGAAAGTAGCATATCGAACAGCCCGGCGTAACTTTATTTAATGACTCTCCATTTTGTTTCTGTTTCCCATAAGCAGGTAAAGCTTCTCCAATGAGAAGCAACTGCTGATAGCAGACCCCATGGCTACTGTGGAGGAAATCACTCAATATATAAAACATATTGAAATGAATATTTCAAAGACTGAGATGTCCACCATTGGAAAATGAATGGTTATGAGCTTCACATGAATTTTACAGTGAATATGCACGTGCATTAGTCTACGATGGAAACATAAAGTGTGTACATTTTGCGTACAGATGTGCCTCATGTCTGAGTGTGCCTCGCTGATAGATACCGAACAAATCAACCATCACCGTAAACGATTAGGAAATGTCTGCGGCCGACTGCAGTATGGTACGCTCAGGAGTTTGAACAGCTTTGCAGAATAAATTAGGCTGGTTTTAGCTGATGATGCTGGGAGACTTTGAACACAGATGTCTTAAAGCCTCTTCATTCAGGTGCCATCAATCAGTCTGGCTTAAATATTAGTGTGGAAGTTGTGTGAAGCTCTGTGGAACAGCATACGTAGTGAATGCATTACAGCTGGTGCTTATGACCAGCACATATGGCCGACACCATGCAGAGTTAGTTGCTTTGACATTTCGACTAATGACGATGCATATTCAAGACCTTTTTCTTCTTTTCCTCTAAGGTCTTTGTGATAATTTTTACCTCGCACATTATTGTTACTGTTCGGTCATTTCATTATATTGAAACTGTTCTTTCTTGTACATGTTGAAAGGCCTTTTCAGAGTCTAACATCACTTTTCTTTTCCATGTGAGTTCGCACAGTAGTTGTTTATCCAGGTAAAATACCAGCGCTTAAGTGGAAGCTAATTTTAGTCGCAATGCTAAGTCAGACATGGTTCCGACATATTCAGGAAAATAACCAAATTTAAAAAGCATCTGTGAGGTTCATCGTCTGAGGCAAAACAGTATAACTTTTAGTTCTAAATACCTAGTAAGTATTTACAAATCTTATTGGGACATGATTAGTTGTAAAAATAGACTTACTTTGAAAAAGATTTATTTTACGTAAAAACAGCAATGCGGCAAAAATACTGTTCAATCTGGAAAGACTCAGACGGACAAAAGGGGAACAATTAAAAGATTTAATGACGAGAATGAACATTGGTTTGGC
>CAEGAF010139961.1:0-11738 GCA_903067075.1 Micropoecilia bifurca
ATATAAGAATAAGAATGAATTAATAATTAAGAACGAATCTGGAGCATTCAAATGTTTCACAACTTCATTTGTATCCACATCCGCTACGATAGTAGCAAATGGTTAGCCGGTGGATGTGCTCTTTTTGTTTTTACCATGACATAAAATCAGAGAAACAAACTGACTAAGTGGAACAATGGCATGAAGTTAACTTGTGCAAACCTGGATGATTAGCATAAAAGTGTCCCAGTTTAGGTGATTTCACTCACTAACGCAATTCATTTCTGAAAAAGAAAGAAAAGAAAAAAAAATCACGGAAGTGATCTGTACTCGTCATTTACAACCGACTGAAAAACTCATATGCTAGAATATAAATGTGAGACCCTTTGCCGATGCTCATAGTTTGCACCCCCCGCCCCCAAACACCTTAAATGTCTTCCTTCCTGTGCATTGTCTTTGCTTCTTAGGAGAGAAGCCGTTTGAGTGTCGTCTGTGTGGTCAGCGTTCACGGGACTACTCTGCCATGATCAAACACCTGCGGACGCATGGCGGCGCAGCGCCCTACCAGTGCACCGTGTGCCTGGAGTTCTGCAGCAGCCTGGTCGCCATGCAGAGGCACGTCAAGAGCCACGCTGTGCAGGACTTCCCCCCTGACTGGAGCATCAACAACACTTACTTGTACATCTCCCACATATGAGGCCATCCTCATAAAGCTATAGCTTTAGTTGGTGAATCTCCAGAGAGGCTGTTTAATTCAGGTTGAATTTACAGTATGGGAGATCTGCTTAAACCATACAAAAGTGAACGTTGAATAAAAACATTTCTCCAATTTGTGGTTCAAGGTCAAACCTGACATTCATGGGTATAATATCTATGCAAAATGAAACTGTTCTCTATTTGCATTTGCAACAATAGGAAATACATTGCAGTACTATTTCCAGTGACATTAGGGGTTTTGAAAGTGTTTACCAGGCATTAAAGCCACATCAGCAACTAATCCTCGATGCATGACGCAGGAATCCTCCCTCTGACTTTCAAAATTATTATTGGACTGCTTGTGCAAGCTTTGCAGCCTTCACCCGGGTTCACAGCGCCCTCAAGAGGACATGCAGCGAAAACAAAAATTTGCATTTTCTTGTGCTGGAGCTTTAAACACCATGCTAGAAAGAACACAGGAAATATCAGAATCAGCCCTACTATCACTGCACAGTAAAAATAAAACATAATAATTCATTTAGTTAAATCCATATTATACTCACATATGCATGCTGACCTGCCTATTCATATAATATTACACGTACTTGGGATAAAAGGTGTTAGGTCTTCAGAATTAAGGGTCAAATAAGAAATATTTCATTCATTCTTGAATACGAAAATGTGTCAAACTAGATTATCAACATAATTATCAACATTAACTGAAATACAATAAAGGTTGCATGTGCTATTTTTAATCTATCATTCTGCTGTATTACTATTTAAATAAATGTTAGATCCTCTAGCCAAGTTACTTTTTAATCCTCAGCTAAGATCTTTCATTTTCTGTCATTGCCAAATGCATGGACATCAATTCACCCACATCACGTCCTTTAGATTAAATAGCACTCAGTAGATGAAATGCTTTTTACAAAAGCTACACATGCGGTATGTTACAACTGATGTTTTCTCAGTAGTTTATGTTTGCGATACGTGACATTTTAAAATGCTTCCTCCAGGGAGCTTTCTGTACAGCTTACAGGCCTGCTACCACTTACTGATAAGAGTGGATTTCAACAGCATTATCATAAGTATGAAAAGGAATATAAATAAATGTTTATTTTTTTTGCCAGCTAAGCATTTACCAGATAAATGTGCTATGTTACTACTTCACCAAATAAATAAGTTTGTAAGTACAGAGTTATGTCTGCAATTCTTTCAACATATCCACTTACAAAGAAGAGCATTTTTTTCCTGCTTAGGCTTTTCCCTTCAATAATCTATTTAATCATATATAAATACTCATCAGTGTCGTTATTTAAATGACACTTTTTTGGTTTTACTCTTATCAGACGAATTGCATCTAATGCGTCAGATACGTTCTTCAGGACATCAAAGGCTATGTTGCTTATTTGTGGTGAGCGAGTGAAATAGTATAGAAATGCTTAATGTCTTTATCAGCGTGTTAAAGCTTGTGGTGGCAATGAGATGTTCTCAGAAACTAGGGGGAGTTTGTGCGAGAGGATGTGTGTGGCTGAGTGTGTATTTGTTTATGCAGTGTGTCTAGGACCTTTACTAGCATTTACATTTACTGCCTGTCGAGCAGCTAATGGGGATCGAAGCCTGACTCCAGTGTGACAAGCAATGACTTTTAAGAATGTGGTTGGTTTCATGTCACAGTGACAATCCTCTGAATCAGTTCAGTGATTAAAAGAGTTCAACATAGGCAGACAAATGCATATGGTGACGCATGCCACTCAAAGCTTATCTCCACTGTATTAATCTTCTTAATGCAACCTTTGGCATCAACAGCTGCAGTTAAACTTCGCCACAACTTTCTCCCTGTCCTCACTAACGCCTTTCTTTGGTGCCTATGATCTCGTTTGTTCACCAAAGTTCTCTAACAAATCACTGAGGCCCTCACAGATGGGATGTGTTTATACTAAGAGTTAATTTTACACAGATGGACTCTATTCACTATAGCTACATTACTCCAGAAGGTAGATGTTCACACTGGAAGATTAATCCAGGATATCAGAGGGAAAAGAGCTAAATACAAGAAGCACACCACACTTTCCAGATTTTTTATTTGAAACAAAATGCTTAATTTACAATCATTGTTATTCAAGAGACCATTGGCAAGAGGAACACCACTTTAGCTCTGTGTTTCAACTTCATGTCTTGTCTGGCATCTTCATGTTGTCAGGAAATTATAAATTAAACTTAACTGCTTAAGCAATGTACTTAATCACCAGTAATTGATCATTTAACAAGGGAGACAATTACTTTTTTTTTTTTACAAAGGGTCAGGTTGATTTGGCTAGCTTTGCACCCTGCAACTGCATTTATCTTTGAAAATAAAATGTTTTTGTTTCTCTACAATGTTTAAGTGTCACAAAAATGCAATAATTTTTATCTTGAAAAGTAATGTTTATAAAAATCTGACAGGTAAAATTGACAACCATGACTGAAAAATAAAGTCTAGTTTCTCTGCAAAGCTGATGGTTTGTTAAAGTTTGTACGTCTAGAGGGAGATTTTTTTTGAATAGGTTATGAGTGGTAAGCTTTCTAACATTGTTATCACAAGCTGCATCTAAAACACACAGCATATAAACATGAAATAACTTTAGTTTGAATTAATGCTTAAATGTGATTATTAGCTTCCAAACAGACAAAGAAGGTAATGGGAACGCAGTTTGTTGTTATATTTTATTCATGCTTTTTGCCTTTTATTTTTCTTTTGTTACATGCCAATATTGAGTTTTTATTAATAAAAACTCTATATTTAAACTCTATGTTTAATAAAAACATGTATTTATTAATAAATGGGTCTATACTTAAGGTTAGGATGGGGATGTTAGGATGGGGATGTTAAAAGTCCTGTAAAACATTCTATCACAGCATCTGCTCAGCACTTGCTTCACTTTCATTACCTTCTGACATTCTTTCCTCCTGAATGTCACCGATGGTAAACCGAATGTTTGACGGAGACTTGTCTTTGCCTTCTTCAGCTGCTCCTTCTGCCCAAGCATCGCATTCCCTGCAGGCGGTGTGGCTTTGGACTTTGGACCCTACCAGAACCATCAGCTGGTGTGCTTGGCTGGCGCTGCAGTTTGGAAGCGGTACCTTGTATGTGGTGTGGAACCTGCGCAGATCCACTCGAAATGAGCCTTTCTCCAGCGTCATGCAGGGTTCAAAGCGGGCGCCCCACTCAATCTCTGTTTCTATGTAAGATGTTTTGGCTTGGCACATCATTCCTGTAGAAAAAGAAGAAAAAGAAGAAAAAGAAGGAAAGAAAGAAGTGTAATTCACATTGGGTTCCACAAGATGTCGCTATGTGTTTGCATTTCCTTGCACAGTACTTTATGTGATTATCATGACATTCCATCCTATTACGATGCCATAACATTCTATTCTTTGAATGTACAGTAAATTTGCTTAGGGATGAAAAAATTTGACCTGGACATGTATCATTGCTGTTGCAAAGGTACTTTGCAGTTGTAATTGATTCAATCTGGTATCTAGAATTTGTATGATGATGCTGAAAACAAGTAAAAACATAGAAGAAATTAATGATAATTACGGCAATGATGTCATCTTCAGCAGTTTACCTGGAGCAAATCTGTATGAGAAAAGTACAAATGGGCCTACTCAAAGGACACGTACTGTTTTAGGATGCAATCGTAATGAAACTTGGGTTTTAGTGGAGAGATTTTATCCTTTTAAATAACGATTTAGAAAAAAAATAGCAAAGCCAACAAATAGTAACTGATAAATAATGTAGGTGATAAAATATACCAAAAGTAAAATCTATTAACCAAACCGAAAAATCTAGGCAAAAAACTTAATTAAATTCTAGAACTTCCATGTTTGTTAATAATTGTGTTTCCCATAATATAACACATCTATTAAATTCCTTTCTTATTGGTCTGATGTAATATTTCTATTTTTGGAAATATGGGTTTTTGGTTTTCAATAGCTCTAAGCCATCAGCCTTGACTGAAATAATTACCTAAATAAATGAGCGTACCACCCGTTAGAGAAACCTGCAGTAAAATTTCCATGGGAAAAGTTCATCTGATCTCTACAAGAAAAGACTGAAGTTTGCTTGAAATAACAAGATAAGGACTTCTGGAATCATGTTCATTGGTTCATTCCAAGAAGAAAAACATCAGGCTAATAGTTCAACATGTCAGAATAAATAGTGAATTACATACATCAGAGGGTGTTTGAGGAAAATGTGAGAACATTTGTTAAGCAAAATACAGCTGACCCAAAACAAATCAGTGAACGCCCAAGTTCTGGCTGTGAAATAAGAATCATCTGAATCTGGGACTAGAGTGAAAGCTTATATCCTCCTGTGCTTTGAGGATTGGCGCAACATTATAAACTGGTAGAAAACTACAAGTATCTCAATGATATTATTTCAACCAAATGGGTAACTACAGTACTTAGGAGGTAAGGTGGCTGAACCTTTTCCCTGTTATAAAATGCCATTTGTTTACATATCTTATTTAAAGTGTAACTAGTGGCTCATGTTTTTGCTCACATTTAAGTCACTTTATTTTTGAGATTAAAGTTATTTAAAATAGGGGGAAAAAATCATGTAAAATGATCAAAGAAATTATGTGAATGTGTTTCAGAAACGTTCCAAAACATGCGACATTTGAAACTGCTGTTACAGATGTTTTGTTGGAAATAACCTGGTTGGTGTCAAGAGATTTGTTCACTGACATCTGGAATCCATTTTTGCAGACTTCGGAAGTAATAGCTGCCAGACCCCAGATAAACACCCCTTTAACTGCATTCTGCTCAGTCTCTCACTCTTACAGCTGTCGAACTCTCATGCAAAACTGAAACTAGAAAGCAGACAGATTAAAGTGATGAAAGACCATTTCCTTTGAAAGAGATTTTGTTTTTCATGCACAAGCCAGTGTATCGTCGTAGTCACAGTCGTGGGAGTATTTTATAAAGCCTTTATGACACACGAGTGGATAAGTGTGATGTGAAAGAAAGATTAAATAGTTTTCAGCATTCCTTTAGAATGAAAATCTTTAAAGTGTGACATGCACATGATATATTCAGCGCTTTGTCCTCTACCAGAGGCCTGGGAGCTTGAGGGTTCTGCACAGTATCTTGGCTGTGCCTAGAACTGCACATTTCTGGCATGAGAAGTAAGATGTTGTTCCTGGGATCTGTTTTAGCCACTGCTCCAGTTTGGTGGTGACTGCCCCGAGGGCCCTGATATCCAGTTTCTTGTGCTCCTCTATATATATATATTCAAACTTTTTTAAGAGTTTATAACATTTAGAATTATTAGAATAGCTTAGCAATACACCAGGTGAGTCTTTATATAAGCTCTGATAATTTGGCTTACTCACCAATACTAAGTAAACCTTTGATTTTAATAAGGTATTTTTGCAAAAGAACATAGACATAAAACTCAAATTGGGAGAAAAAGACAGAAAAAAGTTAAATGACTATGGAAAATAAAAGTTGGGAATGTTAAGATTCTACTCTGTCTGCCCTTTCTGTGGAGTTAACTGCTACCAACCTGTGGCCTCGACTATTCCCTCCAATATAACAATTATCTCAAACTGCTGTCGTCGGAGTTGCACCGGGCCCAGGTCCCACAGCGGGCTGCTTGCACCAATATTATGCTGAATGACTTGAGGTTCAACCAGGAAGAGGCGGTCTGATCCAGTTTCATATCCGAGGTCAATCTCTGTCTGCTCCAGTGGTAGAAATTCCCCCTCGGCTGTCTGGCGGGACTTTATTAACTTCGCTCGAACCTTTGCATCCACCATGTGGCTCTCGCGCAGGTCTCCGAGGCGAAACATCAGGCACAGCTGGTCGTCGCGGTTTGCAATGACGCACGTGCGGCTGAAAAGAAGCGTCTCGGCTCGCTTTTTGGGACGAGATATTTTCACAAACATGCAGCCCACCATGAGGGCGTCTATCACGGAGCCCACGATGCACTGCATCATGACCAGCAGCACACCCTCGTGGCAGCTGGGGGAAACAGTCCGTGAGCCATAGCCAATGGTACGTTGTGTCTCCACGGAGAACAGAAGAGCCGATATGAAACCATCTATTCCCAAATAGCAGTGATTTTGGTCTACATGCTGGTTCCGAGTTGTACCGAGAGGTTGTTCTTGACCCAGGTCACCCCGAATGGATGCATTAACATAATAAAGGCCAGCAAATAGGAACCAGGTTGTAATATAGCACATCATAAAAACAAATAGAAACCAGCGGTACTGGAGGTCCACAAAAGAGGTAAAGATATCGGAGAGAAAACGCCCCCTTTCATCAATGTGGCCTAGGTTGACTCTGCACTTTCCATCCTTGGACACGTAGCGAAGTTGCTCTCTGGTTTCTGGAGGAAGTCTGGGTGTTTGGTTGCTTTCACTTTCTAGGAGTTTACTTCGAGCCTTTGCAAGCCTTTCCATTTCCCTTCCAGGGCTAGATATGTTGCTGTGTGCTGGTGAGAGTGGGCTGGTGTGGAGAGGGCTGCTGTGGGTGAAATGAAGGGGACTGGAGGAGCCCATGTTGGGGACACTGAGGGCATGACGACGGAATTGCGAGACGTTGTTGGTCTCGCTCAATGAACAACGCCGCCAGACGTCCTGCTCTTTATCTGTGACTCCAGGGGTGCAGGGAGGCAGCAAGCAAAAACTGCCTCGATAAGGAATATCCGTTGTGCTTTTGTAGCGTTTCCTGGTTGGAGCAAAATCAGGAGGTGTCTCTGCCACGGCGTCAGTAAGCGTCTTCGTCTAAGGACAGAAACACAGTTATTATGCTTCCTGCTGAAACAACAGCCAAACCACAAGGTCATGGAGTGCATTTCAGTTCAAAGCACCACAGTTCATCAAACTTTCCTTAGAAAATGCTCTGCTATTTGGGAATAGATGGTTTCATACTGCCGTGACGGTATGAAACCCTCTTTTCTTTGCACTGCAAAACTGAGAATAATAGTGTGAGGGAGACTTGAGTCATCTTCATAAAGTGTGTTTATTAATGCCCTATACTATTTTTTCCACCGAACTAACATGACAGGACAGTTGTTTGTGTCGACCATGTGAAGGTCAGGATGTCCTAAGGAAGAGCCTCCCAGCAACTGGACAGGACATTCTTCCAGGCAGAGTGTTCCTTGAAGAGCTGTTTATGTTTACTGAACTTTTAAGGATGTTGCAGAGCCGCTCTCCTTAACACCCTTCCCCTGTTCTGAAGCAACACTCTTCTTTTGCCAGTAAGTGAATGAGTCTTTACAACCTCTATGGAAATCTCACAGTCATTGATTTATTAAATATTCACACCACAAATTTTTATTGTTTTCATCTCTCATTCGTAAATATGCTCTTCCAATGTAAACATTTGAGCACTAGATTTTAAGGAAATCTTGGAGCAATGCATCAGTAATGTTTCCTTTTACTTGATTAAATAAAGGACTGATACAAACTTTTGTCATTTTGGGGTTTTGTAATTTAACAAAATACTTTACTAAAAAGGGAAGTAAGCTGATTCACAACTGTAAAATACATGGTTTATTAACAGGCTATGACATGTCACTAGGTTGAGACAAACTGACAACCCATAAGTTCAAATCGGCGAAAGGTTAAGAGAGTTGAGACAGAGAACTTGCACACATCTTTAATCGCTTGTGTAGTTTCATTACTTTTTGTATTACATTATTAAATAAGCGGCATGTACCACATATATGTGGGTCTTGTTTAAGATATGGTAACATTCTTAAGATTAAAGCAACAGCTACACTAATTCAAGCTTCCATTTTAAACAAAATGAAAAATAGCAAAAGAATACAGCTTACATTTATCAAGTAGCTCTCACAGTGAATTTTCTCCCCTGTTGGTGTAGAATGGACCACCATTATAGACTGTGGGCGACTAGCTGTAGAGATCTGTTGTCCTTTTGTCCTGACCTGCGTCGATCCACAACACTCTGTGGTCTCCACATTGCTGTCTTCTCTTGCTCCAGGATGCATCAGAGAAACGGGGGGGAAAATACACACTAGCAGCAAAGTATGATCATCATAACATCATTGTCAAAGTTCTTTGCTCGATGAAAGAACAGCAATACAATTAGGTTCCAGCATCCTGACCAACGCCAGCAACTACATCTGAGCTTCTTAAAAGTGACCTGAACACAAGTTTAGCAATTATAAATCCCATCTGAGATGAACTGACCTTTCAGTCTGTGTACCTATAGTGACAATGAGCCGCTAACAGTTGGAGGAAAGGCTTTGCCTTCTCCAGCTAGAGTTAAGCTCCCGCTTTATGCTGCCTCAGCAGTACTCTCACTGTATCGCTCAGAGTAGATCATCTACCCTTCGATTATACAACATCTATGCAAGACAGGCCTGTGGTCATTGAAATGGCAGCTGTAAGAACAACTTAACTTTAAACAAGAAAATTGGGCCAAATTCTCAATATATTCTTGCCTAGGAAGAAAACAGGCCAGCATAACGACGTCCTAAACAACCAAGTTCTATGCACAGTCACACCAGAACACGCTGTTACTTTCCCCGGCCCCCCACCTTAGTGCAGTAAATCAGGCCTGAAAGGATTTTATTACATGCCTTTCCCAAAGCTACATCCTTGCCTGATGTGTTACCCTCTTAAACTGTCTTTTGGTCATAAACATTCTTCTCAGTATGAACAACCATGTTCTCTTTACTCAGACAAGCCATGTGTTTTCACACACAGATGAGCAAAGTTAATCATACCTATGAACGTACTTATGAACATGCCTTAGTATCATTTAATATGATAATGATGTAATAGCGTATATTTGCGATGGAAATATTGGTCAGAAAATATCTAGAAAAAGTTCTGATTCCACATGAGCAGGAAAGGAAGCTTGAAGTTGCAAGTTCTCCTAATTCAAACCAGGAGGCAGCACTGATTAAAGGGAAAGGGGAAACTTCTTTGGCGGCCTCTTTACGTAACTACATGTGGTTGTAATGGTCTTAAATGTGTAAATGCAGGCAAATAAATCCTCCTCTGTGGCAGAATTTCCAATACAAATACCTTTTGATGAAGTTGTGAATTTACTTCATTATTTATTTTAGCCACAGGTTGCAGATTTCTGGTCTATACCATTGGCAAGATGAAGTCTCTCTGTATTGCACTGCTTTGTATTGATAGTTTCATGTATGCTTCTGCAAAGTAATCATCTTCCTGGAAACATACCAGAGGATACCGCCAGCTTTTACATCTCCCAGTTCTTTTATTTCCATTCCAAGGAAAGAAACGAGAGTCAATTTTCATTTGCACAAGACCAAAGTCTAATGTATTCCTGGTCACATGCAACACAATCTAATTTGCCACATGCTAATACTGCGGACAGGTCAGTCTCTACGCACGTCAATTTGTTGAATTGTATTATAAAAGTGTTATTTGTAGCTAGTTGCAACAAACCTACTGATGGTAGAAGACCTTGAAGATACTACAGTGCTATTGTCTCAGCTCCAAGAAAATTCTGTTAATGAAAACAAAGTTCACATGGAAATGACTAAAGATCACAAACTGATCCAGTCAACAACTGTGTGAATAAAAAAAAAATGTCTGAAACGCCATAAAACTTCATAAACAAAATGGCATCACACAAGAAGAGTACACAGTTAATGACCAGTGAATGACAAATGTAAGTTTAAAGCAAATGATCCCAAAGGAACCAATTCTGGCAATATAATAGATAAAAAGGTTCAACTTAATGTCATGCACATTACAGTGTTTTGTTTAATTGTTGAAGGATTTAACATGAAAAAAGGAATTTACTGTCCTTTTTCCTGTTGAATTGGTTGATCAAGCGCAACATTTCCAGTGAAGAGCAGCTTGGTTTTTCCCAGTATAAGATGACTTTCTTACAGTGGACCACAACACAAGATCAAATAAACAGAACAGTTCACCAGTTAGCTAGTCAGTAAAATGTCACTTATCAAGCACTTTTCACAGAAAAACTCAGTAAGTGCTTCATAAAGTAGGAGCATAAAACAGATAAAACAAGGAGGTAAATCATTTTAACGATACAGATATTGAAAAACATATTAAATGTTTATCATGTTTTTATAAATATGTCTTCAGCTACTTTGTGAATGAGTCAAGACTACCAAGATGTCAAAGCAAAGAAAAATAGTCATATTAGAACCAGACTTTTTAGACAATGAATTTATAACTCTAAATATTGATCCTGGGAAATTATGTATGTTTTTTAGTTTTTTCTTTTAGATTTTCCAGAAAAAAATATATATCTGTAAAATTTCACCCCCAAAAATGTGCGGATAACACTTTATTTGAAGGGGTGTGCATAAGACTGACATGACACTGTCATAAACATGACATAACACCTGTCATGAACATAAAGAAGTTTTTATGAATGTTTATGACAGTGTCATGAAGTGTCATTTGGTAAATAATGACACTTTAAATGCAAAATTGCTCCAAAATTTGCATTGAAAGTCCATTAAAAGTGCCAACTTTGCATTAAATTATCACAATTTACGAAATAATCCAAGGAGCTGTTTGTCTTGATTGATTTGGCTGAAGGTCACTACATTTTATGTAAAATGTCGCGCTTTTTTAACCTTGACTTAATTGTTAATAGGCTTTAACTTATTTCATCTTTTCATTTCAACTTCTTTTTTTTTAATCATTTTGACTTTAAACACTTTGCAACAAAAAACATTCCTGTATTTTTTCTCTATGACAACATGGATAACGGACAACAAAGTCGTTGCTGTGGATCTGCCATCACAAAGATCTCAGTTTCACACACAAAATACCTGACTAATCAGTGGGAATGCATTTATGCATTCCCACTGATTAATGTTTCACTTCTGGCATCAGTACGTTTTTTTGTCGCTTAACTACTTCCACTATCTTTCACTAATTCTACTAATTTATATATCAAAACGTTCAGCTTCTTCAGGAGATTGTTGCTATGTCTTTTGGTAAACTTCACTATTGCACTTTTTGAAATAATTGCACTTTTGTGCAAATTTTTGCTCCATTGAAATACATGGAGTTCAATGGAGGGAGATCCTA
>CAEGAF010139973.1:0-25947 GCA_903067075.1 Micropoecilia bifurca
CACAGTTAGCGAATGGTGGATTTACAATGAGTAATAACTGCTATCTAACACTTAAATGCTGTTATTATTAAACTTTCCTTTTATTATATCCTTAAGATTATGAGAATGTGGGAATTTTTCAGCTTGGATCCCAAGGCAAAATCACCCCGGAAGTCAGGATCCCCAGCTTTGAGTTATGGCGGCCATTCTCTGACGTCACTATGAAAAGGGTCTATTACCAGCTTTATAAAACATTTTTAAAGGTACAGTATGTTGCAACAGTATTCATAAGTCTAGTTGTGCATACTGGCCTATGTCTTTAAAAAGTTTGAATATTATGAAAAAATTAAGCATGTTATGACCCTCATTTCAGAAAGTTAGATTAATTAGATTCATTACATATAGTGAGACATTTCAAGCATTTCTTGTAAATTTGATGATTATGACTTACAGATAATGAAAACTCAAAAATCAATGTCTCAGAAAACTTGGATATTTGATAAGATCAATTCAAAAATATATATTTTAAAAGTAAATTTCAGGCTGCTGAAAAGTATGTTAATCTCTGTGCATCATGTAGTTACATGAACTAGTGCAGAGGTTCCCAAACTGTGGGGAGCGGGAAGCCGTCTGGATGGAAACAAAACAAAAAAACATGAACGCTGTATGCGCTGGGTTTTTACCTTACAATGGCCAACTCTGTTATTCCTCTGTCAGTTTGACACAGTAGGGCAGGGGGGGCCAAAGTGGGTCCTGGAGGCCCGGCATCCTGCATGTTTTAGTCTCTCCCTGGTTTAACACACCTGGTTCAAATGATGGCTCATTAGAGGCCTGAGAAGAACACTGACATACTGAGCAGGTTGTTACCACCATCAGACAGAGAACTAAAACCTGCAGAATGCCGGGCCTCCAGGACCCACTACAGTAGGGGCTTCCACACGTCTCATATCTGTGTCCTCTGTCACTTTTATCAGCAGTTAAAACTGTTTAATCTGTTGTTAACATGTGCTAACCTGTTTTTCCGAGCCTCCTTTAAACGCAACATGAGCGCTACGACGCTCGCAAACATTTTTCACAGTTTTTCCCCCAAACTAACTGACTGGGTTAAATAAGCCCCCCCCCCACCACCCCCGACACACACACACAAACACACGTCGTTCAACCAGACAGCTATTTGTAATCCATAGTGGGGCCAGAAAATGTCTGGAACCTGCTGGGGGGCCCAGGACAAAACGTTTGGGAACCACTGAATTAGTGTATCAGTGTTCCGGATGCAATCGCTCTGTGGTTCAGCTGAAGTGTCTGGGTTTCCCCCACAAAACCTGCTAAGCCCGGAGGTCGGGGTGTCGAGGGGGTCCACCGTGTTTTTGTATTAAAATATGTTGTTGACAGGAAATGTAAAATTATTACTAATTATATGTTACAGGAAAACGCCAGTGAAATGCCATCTAAACCCACAACTAGTCTTAAAAACAACACATAATAAAAATGACACCTTTTTGACACCTTCCCCTGTCTCTGTTCTGATAGGCTGCTGTTTGAAGCCCATGCTAGCTACCAGGTCCTGTTTAGCTTTGAAGCAGGACTTGTTCGGTTTGGAAATGAAACATCCCAGCAGCAGTGAAGCAGAGCTGGTTGTCGAAGGCAATATTGGCTTTCATTTCAAATTTGACATGTTTTGATATGTTTAGCACGTCTGCAAACAAAATGTGTCACTTTGACCATGCAGGCCACTGCTGAGGTCTGTGTGTTAATTATTTTGAAAACGTGGATTTGGCAGCTGCATGAAAGCAATCAAAACAGGAATATGGAGAAAATAGAGAAGAAAGGAGAGAAAAACAAACAGATGGAAAATGTTCACTGGAAGGAAACATTATATGGATGTAAACCGTTAAACTGAAATTGTTAAATGGACGGATGAATGGATGAACTCATATTTATTGACATATTGGCTTCATCAATATTAATCCATTAAGTGGGTCCACCAGTTGCCCCAAATCCTGACCCAGAAATCCAATATGGTTGCCTCAGGTGTAAAATGTAGTGCTACTTGACAGACATCTTGCATCCACATAAACATACATACACAATGTTAAATATCATTAATAGTTGATGAACATTGTTACTGTATTGCCAAAACTACCTACCTTTACCTTTATTGTAGGGTTAAAGGTCAAGTCAAGTTGATTTGTACTACAACACGTTTCAGCCACAAAGTGTTTTACATCAAAAAAGATCCAGTAACTAATTATGAAACATGCAATAAGCATTACATTTTGTCAAATCCCATAATCAAAATCATCAAGCAAATACACTAATGAAACATATTGATCAATGTGCCACTTACTGTGAATCAAAGGCCTTTGTAACAAGCTGGGTTTGTAGAACTCAGTGTTTCAGCTGTTTTTTAGTTTCCTGGAAGTTTGATCCTGATCTGTGGTGCATAGAAACTGAATGCTGCTTCTCTATGTTTGGTTCTGGTTCTGATTCAGAGCAGAAGTCCTGATTGGTCTGAAAGGTTAATACAACAGTAGCAGATCTTTAATGTATTGTGTTTCTAAGCTGTTCAGTGATTCCGTTTTTTTTTATCTTGCTCTGACATTTGTTCTTTAATCCTGGAAAGCTGTTCAGGTATTAGAAGACTGACTTTTTAACGGTCTTTATATGTCTCTGAATATTTCAGTCTGATTGCTACGCCTTGATTTGGACCTGACTGATCACTAGTTTTAGTTGTAGCTAGTGACTCTGATCATTGAGAACATCAATTAGTAAATGTAGTGGGGCTCCCAGAACCTCGGTTCATTTTAATCTGGAGCGGCTCGGACAGAGAACAGAAAGAACGATTAGAAGATTTAATGACAGGAATGAATAACAGTTCTTTGGCGCTCGGGCCCAGGCGGATGATTTGAGCTGAGATTTGCTGTGAACTCGGCTGATTAGGGATGCTCTCCACCGGACACTGGTGGTGGCGGTCGGGAACGGGTGACGTCCTGAAGAGCCGAAGGATGCGGGTGGAGAAGGGGAGGTGGTGGGTTGAACACAGCTGGAAAGCGGCTGACGGCCTGGCTGTGGATCGGTATATGCAGAGCTTGATTGATAATTGGAGGTCCAGCGCTTAGGTAGGAGGTGAGCATGATGCAGCGATGGGTGGAACCGAAAAGGCAGAAGTCTTCCAGCTTGAACTTGCGCTTAGACTTAATTTAATCAAGTTAAATAAAAGGCAGTATGCTCCAGAGTCTTACGATGGAAACTCAGCCTCCAGCTCTTACACACCCATTTTAGAGCCTTATAAACCTCATTTAACTGGAACCATGTAAACATGTGTCTTATCAGCCTGAGGATAGAAAGGGCCATGCTTCTCCTGCTTGGCTTTCCTGCCTACAACTTAATTCTGTTCCCCTGTTCTGTCAGAAGGGAAGAGATTTGGTGTCAGAGATGAAGAGAATGTGAAAGAGCAGACGAGAAACAGTCAACGGCTGCAGCCTCACTTGTGTGAATACCGATTTGGCTGCCGCTCACCTCTGGGACACTCGCAGCAAGCCAATTACCAAGCCTTAGTCACAGCCAGGGAAAGACAGAACCACTGATTGACTGAAGCCAATGATACATTCCAACCCAGCTCAACTTTCAGCTGCATTTCCTCACCATCTAACAGCATCCAGCCTTTCTTAGTGCTGCTCACTCTCTGCACCTTGATTCAATGGAAGACTACAGGCTGAGTGCAAAAGGGAGAGAAGAAAGGGGATAAAAGCGGTTGCTAAATAATCCCATTTAGCTCTGAAATGTGCGCTGCTGCTTTTATCATGGACTCACATTGAGTAGGCGTGTGCCAGCCAAGTGTGGGCCGAATTGGTAAACAGAGTAAGCAGAGAAGGAGACAGACATGTTTTGAAATGAGGCTTGAAAGGCAGCCCAGTTTGCAGCTTAGGGAATTGGTAAATGTCTTCTGGGAAGGATGGAAAAAGAAAGAGAGAGATAGAAGGACAAATGGAAGGGGAAAGAGTGGAGAGAAAGTCAAGTGGAGAGAGAGAGAGAGAGAGAGAGAGCAGAAACTGGCAATGTTATGACAAATACGGTGAAATGACAGATAAGGGAATGGAGGCAGGTGTATCTGACTACATCAAAGTGCAAAAGAAGAAGAAATCAAGATGGAGAAAAGGAAAGAGGAGAAACAGACACTTTTCCTTAAATGTGGAATGGTGGATGTGTGAAATCCAGCCTGAGGGAGATTTTTCCTGAGCGGTTTTTCCTGAGCTCATAAAGAGAGAGCAAAGGTAAAGTCCAGGCTTGAGCTACATTTTTATCCTCCTGCCATGTTTCACCAACACTCTGGGAACGGAGAGGTTTGATCAGAGCTTTGGAAAAACCTTGCAGGCGTCGTGATTGGGACGTTCCTTTTTTTTGTTGCCATGTTGGTATAAATGGTGTCTGTGTTTGGTCTGCAGGCGAGGCGGACCTTGATGTCGTCTCTGAAGCCTGTCTGCCCTACCTGAGCTGCAGGCAGCCAATCAGGCTGCAGGAGGCCTGTCTGAGGTGAGACCTGAGTGGAGGAGGGAAGTTGATACTGTATTTAACTGTATCGCCGTCATTCCTGAGGAAAATATGTCAAAATAAACGTACCAAATAAAACAATACTTTCAAAGTTAAAATTTGACGACTTAATTGTCTTTATAATAAAGGTCATACATTGTCTTGGACGTTCACCTGGAAACTACTGTTTTAAAAATGCTAGCTACACTAACCATGCTAATTTCTGACATAAGATGCTAAAGACACATCAGAGTGTCGGATGTCAACCCTAAAACTCTGATCAATGCTTCACTAATACTTTTATTAAATACAAGCCTGTTGCAATAAATCAATTAATTACATGATAAATTAAAACAAGTTCAATAATTTCCATTTGGATGATTTATAGTATTTCTCTTTTCTTTCTTTTTTTCTACCAAAACTGGATGATAAAAATCTTCAGTCTGGTGTTTTAGTCTCAACTACATCATTTTCCAAAGGACAATTTCATTTACAGAAACATCATAATTCATGTTATTTGTTGTTTCTGTTGTGTTTATTTATTTTGGACATTTAGGATGCCTTCCAGTTAAAGTTAAATGGATGTGTTCTTCAAACATTATGCCATTACAACTATAATACTTAAAAACTGTCTGTAAGCAACAATATCATCGTTTATGAGATTTCTGGGACAATTTACCATCCAGCAAAATCCGTTATTGTGACCAGCCTACATAAGTATTTTGATGAAATTGAAATAGCTGAGCTGTTTTCAGTCAATTAAATTAAATCTACACCATTATTTTAGTTAAATTAAAACCTTTATTTTGTCTCTGTGAGATCTCCACCAGATTTTATTGATGAAACTCTCATGTTTGCCAAAATGCAACACATATTAAAATATTTCTTTTCTCTTAATGTTTATTTCATTAACACGAAACAAAAATAAATAATTTTTCTCGTTACTGTCTGTTTTCTACAGTTTTATAAAAAACTGAGGAGATATGAAGCATTTTGTGACCTAACTGATCCCATCAGCAACATTGTTAAACAGTGATTATGAAACAACTGTTTGTCTCATTGCTGTTTAGTATGTGAGCTGCAGAATCAACATTAGCGCCACATTAAACTGAACGGCTCCATCTCTCCTTCACAGCGTTTTCCATCACTTAATCCAGCTGGATCCAGACAGCTTCTGGTTTAGGCTGAACCAGATCCACTGCCCTTCATCCTACATGTCGCCCCCCCACCCTGACCTCCGACCCCTGCTGCTGGGCCTGCCGGGCCGGCCCAGAGATGAGTACTCAGACAACGTGCTGAAACTGCTAAGGGAGGAGTTTGTCTCCGACTCAGACACGTAACCAGCTCTGACCACAAACATTCAACAAACTGGGACAAAGAACCTGATATGTTTTTATATGTGAGTTGAATAAAAACACGAGAGCTTCTACGTCCAAACCATGAACAAAGCTGGCTGCTCTTTCCACTCCCCCAGAGGTCGGATTTTTGTATCTGTCTGACAGACGGTTGCATATCGGACATGAAAATTAAATGTTCATTTTCACATCATTTCTTCATTGCTGAAAGAACTGACTGAATTGTCCTACTAGTTTTGAATAAATTAACAATTCAACCACATAAAATTGAAGCCGTGGGTCTGTTTCTTGGTTTAGAGACTAATCTTTCACATATGCATCTTATTATAAGTCCTAGTTAAAGTTCTATATGTACCTCAATTTAACCTGTCAAATCTATCAGGATTATTTTGTATTTTCTACATATCCAAATCAATAAGGAAAATACATTTGCTTATACTGAGTCTGTTTTCTCTTAAATTTGAATAATCTGTGTTTGTGTTTTAGGAGTTTTTCAGTGAGTCGGAATATGAAAATGTTAACTCATGTTTTGAATAAATATTTTTTTAAATGCCTTAATTTTGATTAACGAAAAATAAAAACTAAATCCACTTTCACCAAAAATGTGTGTTTCATAAGACATGTGAAAAACAAATGTTTTTTTTAACATAACAGTATTAGCTTATGGCCAGCAGATATAGGTGACTGTTGAAGACGTTGGTTGTTCTCAGTGCTGTGCTGAAGTTATTTCCAGCTGCTGGTTTTTGGTACAAAAGGCCTTTTTCCTTCAGCTGAATACAGAGAACGGCTGAGTTCTGTCCTGTCCAGGACAACATTGTGTAATGTGAACATCATGACACTGAAATCCAGCAGGGGTCAAAGGGTCGTGTGTAAATGAAGAAAACAGGAAGTCAGCTCTGTTATCACATCCCCTCAGTGAGGCGAGCCCTGAAAGCTGCCTGCCTTCCTCCCTCTGTCATCAATGCACACGTGCAGCGACTGATGCATGTGTGTGTGCGTGTGTGTTGGGGACAAGATGGTGACATGTTTCGTATTTAGCTGGCCCCAGCTTTAATGCTAGTGAGCGCGGCAAGGCGCCTCTTTATCTCCTCCTGTGCTGTTGCTATTTATCCTGCTGCCATTGCTGACAAAAGCACCATTAGTCATCTGCAGAGGGAGCGACGTGCCTGGCAGCCCCCATTACACACAGGCAACAGCTTAACACCGTTTCTTTTAATGTGCGCAGACAGACACATGCAGAGAGCTGGAAGCAAAACCAGAGGTGATGAAGAAGAGAGAGGAGGAAAAAGTCTTGATTAGAACCGCTAAGCTAAGTTCACGAGGGTCAGACACTTTTTCACGTAAATAATCAGAGCCAATTTATTCTGGTTTCATGTACAATTTATTTCATTTGATAAAGGCTTACACTTAGCGTGAGACCAAACATTCGAGAAGAAATGTACATGTTGACTCCCATCCTGAACAGAGATCCATTTTTGTTTTTTTGATGAAACATCAAACAAAAGTTTGAAAACCAAACGGTGGTTCATTAAATCCACTGTTCTGTCTGCAAACAGAGCGACTTGCCCTCAGGAGCAGGACTGCTGCTGTTGCTTTCAGTCGATACCGCAGAGGTAAGACTGCTTGTGGAATTGGAGAGAAAAAGAAGATTTTAAAAAGCAGAAACTGTTTTAGTGTTTTGGTATATTTCTCTTTTTCATTGCCCAAGGGGTTTTCTAGCAGATTAACACCCTGCGCCTCAAAGCTGCAGTTGGTAACTTTTACACAAATGTTTTTTACATATTTGTTAAAAAACATATTTTCATTGACTATAGAATTGTGCAAATTGGAATTACAAAAATAAATTCACTTAATAGAATGAAACATATTTCTGATAAGATTTTGAACTAGCATGAGGTGATTTTCTGACTGGATTGAAATAAGTGTGTTTTGTAAATCTGCAATGAAGAGACTTTTTTTTCCCACTTCACATGAGTCAGATGATCAACAACTGTGTTTTACTACAGGTGGAAATGACAAAGGAAGAAAACAGGAAGTGGTGGGAGGATGATGGCACGGCACATTGTTAATGACTTATGGCGTAATTTTAATTCTGCTGCTTATTTAATGGAAACAACGTAATTTTGGAATAGGGTTCCTTCAACTTTCAACTTCAGTTGAAGATTGACAAAGTTTTGTTCCCATTTGTAATGGAAACACAGTTATTATGTCCTGACAGTGTAATATGAGACAGGTAATCCAGTTACTATTACTGTCTGCAGAAATGCAGTGCTCCAATCAGTCAGGGGGAGGGGCTTAGCACTGTCAATCATGCTTATGTACACGCTGCATAATGTGCTAACGGCAGAGAAATAACTTACCATCCCAAAAAACCTGTTTATCTGCCACACTAACTGTATTTCTGCAAGAAAAGATAAACTCAACTTTTTCACAAATTATCTGTCACGACACAGTGACAGTTTCAACAAATATGCTAAAAAAAATACAAAAAAAACATTTTTTAATAAAAGCTCCATACTGCAGCTTTAGTAGATCCATCAGAATGAAATATTTCCAAGTAAGCATTGTTTTTCTGAGACCACAGCAGAGTTGCAGCAGTCTGGTCTTGCCAGCACTCAACATCCAGAAGCTTCAGAAACAGTGAGAGTACTAAGATACGTCAGGGAGGAAAACCCTTTTCTGAGCAGCTATGAAGAAAACATCATTCTTCTGTCTGTACAGCACTTTAGGAGAGCAGGAACGCAACAAAGATGGCTTTTAAAAATGTCAAACTGACAAGACTTTAATAAATAAAGGAATAAAAACAGACACTGAGTCCTTTACAAAAAAGACATATGTAAATAAAACTCAGTGACAAAAATGCCTTCGTGTATGTTGATTGAAAAAGATTTTTTAAGAAAATTACTAAACATGCACTTACTTTGTTTTTTGAAATATACAGTTTTATGTACACGGATTAGAGGCTTGTAGAGGATTGAGGCTTTTTCATATTATCAATGAGGACTGCGTGAAAGAACCAAGCTGGGAGAGAAATTATTTACCCCATAAAATGACGCTGCTGTGCAAAAGCCTTACAGTTTCCCACATTTTTTCTGGTTTTAGCCACAAACTTCATGATTTACAGGGTTTTATGTGATAAAACAACACAAAGTAGGTCAAGATTGCAGATAGGATGAAAGAAATAATATAAACTAGATTAAAAATACTTAAGATTTTGTCTTTGTGCATTTCCTTTAAAAATGAACACTCTACTTTTTAAGATTTCTCCCCAAAAAATGAAAACTATGTAGCATTTGTTTGCACTTTGTGTTTATATAAAATACCAAATGAAATAAAATGCATTGAAATTTGTGGTTACAATGTAATTTCAAGAGATGCCTTTTGCAGGGTTATACATGAGATTACAATCTGGTTATATATTTACAGTCAATAATTAGAAGCATATTTAAATTGATTAATTTAGTGTCTAAGGTTTAATTCTTTCCCGACTTAAAACTTAAAACAGTTTAATTTGTTTGGACCTGAAGGTGGGGAGGAAAATTTCTACTTTCTGAACTGTAAAGTGATTGTTGGGAAAATACCATTTGTAATGTTTTATTATTATTTATTGAAATCTCCCCATTCTGTGTGAACTACTCAGGATCTGTCCTGGATCAGACAGAAAGTTCATTACTAATGAGTCTGTGCAATGGCTACGTCATCAACATCATGAACACAAACACAGTAAAATATCAACTCAAGAGCTGAAGCCGAGACCAGAAAGAAATCAGCAGGTTTTTGATGCTGGACTTTAGAGGACTGTGTGAATAAAAGCACTTGGAATTGAACCAGTGAGAAAATATTCCACTTCCTGTTTGTCCTGGCAAATGGAGCGACAATAAGGCAGTGGAAGGTTTACAGGATCTGGAGTTCAAGCAACATGTTATTTACTGGTTAATAGACAGACTAACGTCTTTTCTTTTTTAGTACATTATCTAGTTGTGGATGCTGAGATCAGGAACAGTAAAGCTGCCTAGATCTACCTCACCACCCCCTGCTTTACAGGCAGGAACCAGTTCATCTAAACTTCTGCACAGCATCAACATAAATAAAAACCAGGAAGCCGCCCAGCCCCTCCTCACGATTCACCCCCTGCGCTCTTTACAAGCCATATTAAACGTTTCTGTGGATTCTGGGTTTCTTCATTCCTGCTGTGTGAGAGGGAAGCTGCCTTCTGACCAGACATCTGGTTCTGTGACCTGCGGCCTTACAGAGCGCAGCTGGGCTCGTTGGAGCAGTCACTGTGGTTGTGGTCGGCTCCGCTGCTCCTCAGCTCCCTGGCGGCGCCGTGGCTGTGGCCGGGCCCGGGGGCCGCCGGGGGCCGCCTGCCGTGCTCCAGGTGGGGCCCGTGGTTCTGGTGATGGCCAGCGCCGTGCGGCTCTGCGTCTACGAATGCTGCCCCCGCCTTGGTGTCGTCCCCGGCCTGGAAGGTGGCGTGGCGCCCGGGGAGGCGGGCGGCGCTCTCTGGCACCACCTGCAGGTAGGCTCTGACCCGGTGGCGGCGGGCGCCGGCCTCGTCGCTGAAGTCGATCACGCGGCATTCATAGGTGCCTTGGTCTGACGGTTTGACCCGGGAGAGGCGGAGCTTGTGGGAGATGTTGCTCCCCACGACCTTCACAACCTGCCAATGACACAAGAAGAGTTTATAATGATGTTCCATTTACTAATATTATTATTTTCAGTTTCTCTTCATTAGTAGTAGCATTGTTATTTTATTATGTTAGTACTGGGAGAAGACAGAGGAGCACATTGTTTTTACCTGTAGTAATTTGATGATAATTTTAGTCTAGTATCTATTAAGAAACATGTTTTCATGTCGGGATTTGAACTGATTCACGACATTCTGACGGCTCCAAACTTCTCCCTAAAAACAGAAACTTTCCTTCCTCTGATAATTTATGTTGGATATTGATTCTTCAGCAGATCTTTCTCATGAATGTTAGCCTATGTTTCACATCATTTCTCTTCATTCTTTATAGAATATATTTATGTAAGATCAGAAGATAAAACAAATATGGTTCAACATAAAAGCTTCAGGATGGCTTTGGGCTGAAATCCTCCACAGATAGTGAAAACACTCCACAGCGTCTTGTTCCTCCCACAGAGACAGAGAGGAGCTGCTGCTCACTCAGAGGATGAGTCTGTGGGACATGAGGACATAAATATGACTCCCATTTATCACAGTCTGTTCTGTTCTAGTGAAGGTGTGTGTGGGTGTGTGTGTGTGTTCAGAGGCGGTGTGTGTCTTTACGTATACGGATCTGTCTTATACATTGAACAGGAACTCATAACGAAGGCTTTCACAGCGGCACACACACACTCACACACACACACACACACACACACACACACTCACACACACACACACACACACACACACACACACACACACACACACACACACACACACACACACACACACACACACTCACACACACACTGGTGCTTCCATTACAGCAGCCTGTCTGTCTGGGGAAGGAGAGAGAATTCATCTTTATGTTTGTGAATTCTTCTGAAAATTATATCAGAATATTTTATTCACTTATGAAGCTCTGATTTTAAATCCAATCAAAATTTTTGGATCCAAGTTATTGATAAATGAGTTAATTTAAAGTTAATTAATCTTATTGATCAACTAATGATTAATTGATAAGCAGCCATTTTCTTAAGAACCCGAGTTTTCATTCACATGAAAAGATTAGTCTGTCGTTCCATAACATATATGGGTTAAGTTTATTATATGCTGATTTTTGAAATAGCATTAAATCCTATCCTAGCCCCCTATTGTGTGGGCTATATTAAATACTGAGTAAGTCAAAAATTGTGATCTCATATTAATAAACTTGGACATATTTATAAAGTAACATGAACCTTTCTGCTTGCTCAAAAGATAAATAGACTATTAAAATATATAAAACTTAAGTAGCACATTGCATTCCAAAGCAGACTCTGTTTGGGCCGCTTCTCTTTCCGGTTCTGTTATGGCCCCACCATCTTCATTTCTGTATCAACTGAGGATAACCAGCAGCAGCCAAAATGAAAAACTAAAAACAGGGCAAAGTGGACGTTATTAGTTAATTGATTCAAACTCATTGTAATCCAATAAACCATTAATTGACAATTTATTGCAAATCAGTAAAATTTTTGCATCTTTAGCTTGAGTTTTGTCATCATAAAGTAAATAAATTTTATGTAATTATAATTTGCTGAATATTAAATCAATCTATTTAAGTAATTTCCATGTTTTGCTCAACATTTTTTGGACATAATGAAGCTCTCTGGACGTCTCCCTGTCAATGTTTGTCATTGCGATGCTCATTGTGCCCATTAAGGTAAGGAGGGTTCTTAGAATCTGGATGCCTCAGAAGGACTCTGAGCCACTGCTGAGCAGCAGCGACGCCGACACTCTGGTCTCATCCTGACACTCACCGTCAGGATGAGATGCTGAGTGTCAGTGTGTGATCTGGAGCCCTGGCTGCACTGTGAGCCGCATAGAACACACTGGGTGTGTGTTACCACCCAGGAACACTGGGGCGTTTCTCCCTCAGGAGACGGACACCATGACCTGCTCAGGAAGTGCTCTGACTCACGCTGATCTTTGTAGCATCCTTTGGCGTTTCCTCCTCAGGAGACACCTTAGAAAAACAGAAGAATGTCAGAGAATCAACAGGTTTAAATTTTACCTGATTACAGACATTTGATGTCAATATTAACAATTGAAGGCGTGAACTGCCTGTTCTATCCCCCCGTTTCATACCGAACCACTTACAGCTCCGGTGTTAACGCTATAAAATGAACGTTCTCTATCGTGGTGTCACCATGGAGGGATTTCTTTATTTAAATGGTTCATTTTTCAGAGGGAGACACAGTGAGAGGATCGTGATTTTAGCTACCATTAGCAGGAGAGGAGCTAACAAGAAGCTAACAGAAGCTACAAACACTGAATAGAAGAAGAGCCGCCATGTTGCAGCCAAGCATGATTTAATGTTACACAATACAGTTTTACCAAGTTGCTCAAAGTCTAAACTGGTATTGTTCTGCATTTAAGGCGTAAAGTTTACCTTCGACCAAACGCCCCCCTAAGGCATCCCAGGCCCCCCTTTTGTAAAAATGTCCGCCAGCCCCCTGCTGTCCTGTGAACGCCCCCTGGGGGGCGGCATCCCACGTTGAGAACCGCTAAACTAGAAACTAGACAAAAATTACTTGGTGTTGTGTTTTTGCAGTGAGGTGCAGAGATCAGTCAGAGCTCTTGTACCTCATTAGTCGTCCAGGGCTGCTGGTCTGTCCACTCCAGGTGGTTCCTGATGTACCACCACTGGATCTCCAGCGAGTAGGACGGCGTTCCTGCTCCTCTGAAGGAACAGGCCATCTCCACATCCTGGCCTCTCTGGGCAGTCATGTCATGGGGAACCTCAGTAAACATGGCTGGGAGCACAGAGAGCAGACATGGACAGTGTCATTATGAGTGGATTCAGTCCAGAGGGGAAGGAGAACCTTAGTGGGTCGAGGTTAAGCCGACTAACCAAGGTAAGTGAAATATAAATGCATATCTTTGTTAGTGATTTTATCTAAATTGACCTCTAATAAAACCAACTTCTCATATAAAAAGAACAACCTGAACAACTAGTGGTATGACCTCTTGTTGCCATATCAACCTTCAGACCAATCAGATCTCCAGCTTCTATCCATCCATCCATCCATCCATCCTCCATCCATTTTCTGTCGCTTATTCGGAGATAATCTGGAACAAACTCTCAGAAAACTGCACAACAGTTGAAACACTGAGTTGCCTTTAGTTCCTAGTAACTGGAAAATCAATCAATATATTGATCAATATATCTGATGTGTATTCAAGATTTTGATGATGGCATTTGACAAAATGTAATGTTTATTGCTTGTTTCATAATTAGTGACAAAAAACAAAACTCATTGTGAAATAAGGTTTTGAATGGTACTTCACTGTAATACATTTAAAACTTAAAGAGTGAAATATGATGATATTATGTTTTTATGATGTAAAGCTTGTTGGAATGATTTTTCAGTTTAAAGTTTTAACTCGTGTTAAACCAATTTTTAAAAAAATGTTACTATCCTTACACATTATGCTGTAATGGCCTATGAAAAGTGAACCTTTCATTATTAATATAGGAATAGTTTCACAAATCTTTGTTAAAAATATTACAGCCCTTAAATATTGCAGAACATTTTTTCATAAATACAAAGATATAGATTAAAGGAGAAACAAATTAATTATAAAGTCCAAATGTGTAAAAGAAAACTATGCAAATGTATCTAATAAAGTAATGTGGCACCACTTTCACACTTTTTAAATTCATGTTAACATATAAAAGCGTCAGTTGAAATGTTTAAATTTGATCAGTTTTAATTTGAAAAGTGTCTTTGATTAGAAACTGAAAACATCTTCAGCAAAGATTAATAACATATTTACAAACATAAAAAATATGCCTATGAGTCTTTTAATTAATTTGTTAAGTGTAAAAGTTGTGTGTAAGTTTTAAGTGCATTTGCAGTGACTTCACACTAAAATATGAAAGCTGTTATTTTCCTCCAGCCATTCGAACCAAAGCATTATTTACTAACCGGTTTCTGAGTGTAGAGGCTCAAGTGTAGAACATAATGAAAAAACACAGTAACACTTTATTTTACTGGGGGGTGAATAAAACTGACATGACACTTTCATAAACGTGACTTAACACCTGTCATGAACATGAATAAGCCTTCATGAATATTTATGCCTGTTGTCATAAAGTGTCATTTGATAAACTATGACTTTTAATACAAAGTTGACGTTATTCAAAATGTCTTTGTTATGACAACTTGACATTAACCAAGAAATCATTACCGATATTATAGAGGAATTTAAAGGTGTTAACCTTATGAAATATATAAATAAAGAAATGATACACAAACTCCATTCTCTCTGCTCATAGATAAACAGGAAGACATTTAATGAATGAATCTGTGGATTCATACATCACGTTTTCATCGTCTCAAAATCCAAAATGTCTTGTCTCTTACTTCTGACATCAAGTTTTTATACCATTCCAGCCCTACTGTTGGGTATTGGAAAGCTTTTGACCAATGGCGTTACCAAACCTCGCTTGCATAGCAGTTCTGGCTCCGCCTTACACTGGATGTGTGTTGGAAGTTCTGAGAATTAGGGGTTGACCTCCTGGAACTTAGATCTGCTCCATCAGAAGAATTATTAGTCAAGTTGTTGGTTCCCTATCTGTCCAAACAAAGATTCTTTCCCATTCCCGGCCGACTTTCTCGTACTCAAGCAGGAGAAGACGTTTACCAAGATTTCTTGCACAACTTAACCTTTCCTTCGTTGGTGATTGTTTATTCCACATCTCTGCGATTTGAATTTCTTTCTGACTTCTAGGTCAGATTGACACAGTATATTTCTTTTCAGTCAAAACATATCTTAATGTGAATCAACTAACAACATTTACTGTTAATATAATTATATTCCTCTACAATATAAATTTGTTATAAAAGTATTACTGATGGCACTTTAAAAATTAGGTAACTTTATGTTATTAAAGGTTAAGTTTAAACAGTAATGATTTCTTGGTTAATGTCAAGTTGTCATAACAAAGACATTTTGAATAATGTCAACTTGGTATTAAAAGTGTCATAATTTACCGAATTACGCTTTATGATAACAGTCATAAATATTCATGAAGGCTTATTTATGTTCATGACAGGAGTTATGTCATATTATGTTCAATGTCTTATTCACACCCAGTAAAATAAAGTGTTACCAAAAACACATTAACCATGATAAACCAAACCTGAGACACTTACATGTTTCACTGATGCATGTATGGTTATTAAATAAAAGAATTACTAGAAAAGATAAATCCAATTATACAATACTTGCAGAGTGTGAAGCACTAAACTCTTTAGACTAATTATTGAACATTTAGTTATCATTAACTAAATGAATGTGTCCTTCATGCACCAACATTATTGTCACAATTGATACTTGGATTTTTCTTTTGCAAAGTGGAAACTGGAGTGCAGCCAAGTGAACTATAAGAAGCTTTAAAGATATTTGTATTTATTTTACAACTAAAAGAGTTTAGCATATGATTGCAAATATGATCACAAAGAAGGTTTCTATGTGAGAGATCCTGATCTTAGATTAAATGTCACAAAAATATTAGAAATAAAACAGAGGATGAGTTGAGTGAAGATTTTCAGGCTACCCTTTCAGACTCCAGAGGTTCTTCACCCTGAGGAGTGAAGAAAGGCCAAGTCCAGCATCAAATGTCAAATCTTTCAGAGGATTCAGGCCAAACTTCACGTCTGATTGGCAGGAATGCAACCAGCAGATCCCCATGGAAATGTTAATTGTCCCTGAGCTGCAGGGATTCTTGTTAAGCAAGTTTTAAAACAAAAGGTTACCAGCTGTCTTACCATCTTATATGGAAAAGATCAAAAGTGAGTGCCAGCTTTTAAAACACAAAGGCCAACTTCAATGTACATGTAACAGTTTTTCTCTGTGACTCTAGAATATTCCAGAGCTGCCAAGTTCTAGGCTTCTTTTAAACTGCTGAGTCAGGAATAAACTTCACAACTGAGACCAGATCAAAACATTTCCTTTCACATCTTCAAGAAAACATGAAAAAAAAGTTGTGTTTGGGTCACAGCAGACAGAAAAATGATTTTTAACTTCAGGTATTTTGACATTCTTCAGCTGCACATGTGGAGTTCCTCAAGGAGCCATCCTGGGTGCTGTCAGTTTCTCCCTTTGAATAACTGATCGTAAAATGTTAAAGATTCACAACTCTTGAGATGACATCAAAGCAATAAAAATGTTGTAATCTTTCATAAATAAAAGAATTGATCATTTTAGTTTGGTGGAAATGTGTCTGCTGTTTAAACTGCTGTCTAAACAGCAAAAAATAAAAATCACTTATGACTACCATATAACTTCATTCCTATTTGATTTTATTTGTGTTGAAAAACGATTTTGTTAGAATTTTTTTATTGAACTGGAATTTCACTTTCTTTGAAGAATTTTAATAGTTTTTATTTTCTCCAATCAATTTTATCTATTGATTGACTCAACCAGTACTTTGGTCCAGTTTATATGTTCTTAAATGTGCATTTAGAGATGAACTGGACTGAACATCCACAACAATAAAGCTCATATTTAGAGATGGATCCAATCTAATAGTTAAACTAAAAATAAATCTGTGAAGGTCGTTGGACATTGCAGTTTTTCTGTCTCTGGTGGTAACTACTGGAGACAGGCATGGTTACATCCTCAGATCATTTATTCATCATGTTGGGCGATATGTACCAAGTAGACACTATAATCTCATATATTTTTATGATAAAAAAGTGTATTAAATATATCTAATGGGATGCACTGAATAAATTGGAACTGATTTCCTTAATTTTGTCTGATCTCAAATCGACCGACAGATGAGAAACAAATCTTACCCATCAAATCAAATCCATGTCTGCAAAGGTCTGAAAATCAGTCACTGAGCCCTTTTACTTGTATGAGCAATAATAATCAAACCACTGTTACCAGCTTAGCAACTTTGTTGCTATACTTAGCAACATTTCAGACAAAAAAAAATTGGTATCTGCTTTAAAAACAGAATAGGCTTTTTAAATATTGATGATTGACCAGAAAACTGTAAACAGTGCAAAATCTGATCTAATCTAGTGCATTTTAAAGTCAGTCTTATTCAAAGCCCTATATTGGCACCAAAAGTACTTTTAAAAACTTTCATTTAAATATGACCAAATAAAATACCTTTCTATTGAGTCAAACACATCGCTGCCTAACATTTACACTGAACACATTAAACTCAACCTGTTAGCTGTCAAAATGTTTCATTCTTATCATGTTTCTATTCTGTCGTCTCCTGATCCGTTCGGAGAGAAGAGTGAAAAGAGTGAAACTGTGTTTTTAATTATTAAACAACTCCTTCTTGGCAGTTTTGATAGTTTCTTAACCTTTGGCCTTTGATTCTCAGTCATTGTAACGTGTCAATCCTGAACCAGCAGAGTCCTGATTTTCCTCTTGATTCATGGACTAATGTCACCCTGTGAGTCTGCATTATGGATCTGTCTTGTATTACAAGAACAGTACAAGCCTACGGTCATCCCCCCGTGTACATTGATCAAATCTGCTTGTATTTTTCATTTGTGACACCTGAAACACACCGGCTATTGATTTGACATTACAGAGAAACAATGCCTCCAGCACCTTCAGTAGAGAATATTCATAGCTGAGCCATAGAAACTGCTGGGTGAGATGCAGAACCTTTGAAATGATACCAAACAATTATGTAATCTTTCTACCACAGAGCTGCGAGGAACGCAACGCAATCAACAGGTAACATTTTGTTGGTCATCATGAGTCTATCTATCATGACTTATTGTGTTTTGCCAAAGTGTGAAAACCACTTGGACTTTTTCCACATCACAGTATAAAAATTCAATGTATTTATTTATATTTTGGGGATAAATGAACAAAAAGTAAGTTTTAATTGTGAACTGGAAGAAAAAGAACTAACTTATCATTCCAAGAAACCGTTCATCTGCCGCCATTGGTAACTATGCTAACTAAACTGAGCATTCAGTTTGAATCTTCACAGCTCTGTGCTATGCTAGCTGCAGCGTGGCACAAATCGAGGGGGAGGAAGGATGAGCAGCACCACATGAGATTGTGATTGACAGCACTAAAACTCTCCTGCCACTGACTGGTTGTTTCCTCTGCTTTCTTCCCCAGGGAGAAAGCAGAGGAAATAAATTTTTCACAGATTACCTCTCCTACCATACTGTCACAACATAATGACAGTTTTGATAAATATGTGAAAAAAATATTTATAAAAAAGTGACATACTGCAGCTTTAATTTCACTGAGGAGAGGACGGGTCAGGAGGGACGTGAGTTAGAGCTGCTGCTGACTGACTCTTCTGTTGTTAAGTGGTAAAAAGTACAAGGGACAAGTTAAATATATGAATATGTTGGTCATTTATTTCCTTAATTCATTAAATGCTAGTGAAAAGGAGGTAATCAGTAGTTTGTAGCTAAGCTAATTATGCTAAATGGTTGATAATCTCACAGTCTCTACCCACCTCTCTTGGAGAAAACCTGGATTATAAATTAACACTCTTGCCTTTTTCTCTCTCCCTATCTATTTTTTGAAAACCTGATTTTATAACTTATCTCAGCAGCATAGTAACTGCCACAATCATTGTGTCTTCCACTGACTGCAGCTGAACAGCGTCACACTGAAGAACATACAATTTTTACTGTTAAAAACAATCTTTGAAAATGCAATATTAATATGTGTGTGTGTGTGTGCGTGCGTGCGTGTGTGTGTGTGTGTGTGTGTGTGTGTGTGTGTGTGTGTGTGCGAGAGTGAGTGCGTGTGTGTGTGTGTGTGTGCGTGAGTGTGTTTATGTGTGGAGGGGGGAGGTGGAGGACAATGTGTGAGGCAGCAGATAGCTGAAGGGGCTAAGCTGATTCTTTAATTCTGTTATAAACTCAATATGGTAATTAGCCATGATAAGTGGCGTAGTCTTACTTCAGCATACTTGAACTTTCATTTTACTCTCTGTCCCTAATTATCTACACTCACAGAAAGAGATCTAACTTTAAAGAATACCATCATCTCAGAAAAGGAGAGAGGAAGTTTTCTATGCAGCTTAAAAGGTCAAACTGGGAAGTTTATATGAGTTTAAACTGCAGGGAATAATGAAAACATTGATATTATTTTCTACTGCTGAACCAATCTGAAAGTTTTGTGGATTTTATAGAACACAGTAGAAATAAAGTTGTTTTCAATTAGTTATAAAACCTTGAAATGGAGGAAAAAGACTTTAGCAATAGACAAAGTAAGTAATTACTTAGTTACTTTAAACAAAATGGCAGCAAATTGTTTGAAACAGAAGATCCAATAAGAACAATGGAAAACGATAAACATCAAGCTTTGTTACTGTAGCAGAATGATCCAATAGATTTCAGTCCAGTAATGAACTGACACCAAGTTACAGGCATGAACATTCTAGTTTTTAGAGTAACATGGACAGAACAGGTTAAAGAAAAATAAATCAATCATACCTGAAAGAGAGGACTAGTAATCCTCTGGAATTTGGTATTTGGTCTGTTTTTATGGGAGAAATCTAAATCAGGTGAAGAGTTTCTATCCGAAGAGAAACCACCGACTTAAACTCACAGCAGAGATGGTCTGGTGAGTCTGTTATGATGAAAGAATGGAGATAAACTACCTGGCTATGGGAAACCAAGTGGAATATGCTAAAAATGTTACAAATAAACAAATATTTATTTTAGTGATCGAATGCGTGTTAGTTCATACAATCAAAACATACAAAATGTGTTCAGCTGAAGTTTGATCAATTAAAACAGATAACTGGACTTCAGCTGTGGGTATTTTTTTCAGAAGCAGTGACATTGGTACAGCAGAACATGGAGTGGAGGTCAGTGAACGTATCATATTCTGTCTGTGTTTTTACAAGGTACATTGAATAGTATGGAATGAATAATATTACAGAATCAGACGAGTTTGCATATTTTGTATGTTTTCAGGGTTTTCATGAATTTTCCAGTTCAATCAGAACGAATCCTTCAGTGTGATATCAGACTCTGGTCTCCTACTACTAGCTCAGTAGATTTATACACTAAAACTCTGCCAACATATGACAGCTGATGAGAACAAGTCCATGTTTCTGCTGAATTCATTTAGAGAATCATACAAAGATAAAACAACTCAACACATCCATGGAGTTATTTTTTGAAGACCAATTATTAACGGGTTTTGCTACAAATGTGTAACAAATATTCCCAACAAAGGAAAACAAGAAGAACTAATTAGTGCACCAGACCAGGCTTTAATTTGAAGCTTTACATTTTTCACAAAATAATCCTTTTTAATTGCCTGTAGTGTTAGATTTTCCACTGGCTTTGATGTTCTTACAAACTGCACCTAAAACCACAGTGAGCGACACTGATGCAACCACACACACACACACACACACACACACACACACACACACACACACACACACACACACACACACACACACACACACTTGCCAATTTCCTCCTGAGTTTCCCAAACACATTAATTTTAAATAGTGGATGGTCATTAAAAATGAGTTTGCTGAATGAGAGACATCTGTCCGATAGGCATGTTCAAATGTGATCATGACTTTGTCATGAGTTCTTATAACTCTGTCATTCTAATGTCATTCTTGTACTGTTTTCTAAAATCCTCTCAATATAAGCAAGTGAGTGGAAGAGCAATGTTTTTATCATTTTTCTTACTATTTCCCTTCTTTTATGTTCATTCAATTTGGTAAAAATCTCATTCTAAACATTCTGAATAATGGAAGGAAGGGTTTAAATCTCCTCCTTCTCTCCTGCTCTACATTCATGATGCCTCCTTTTCAGCTTATCTGAGAATTTAAAGTTTAGAGGTATTTGAAATTTTGTGATATTAAATCTGGTTCACACGACCGATTTACACGAGGCCACTCACTTATGATAAAAAATCATAAGCATAACGGGTTCACTGAAGGTGTTGAAAGGTTCTGTATCAGGAAAACAAGATGATGAGGCAGCTTTCTTAGAAAAGGGAACTTGTACCATGGAAGGTGGGATCTCTGCTCCACAGCTGGTCACTGAGAATGAATCTACCTCCAACACACAGGAGACAGTGGTCAGCCCGGGAAGAAATGACCATTTGAGAGTAAGAATTTAAAGATATTATGGAAAACCTTCCCTGGGTCAGGCCCTTCGGTGGATCTGACATTGTTCATGGACAATTTGGAAAACAATGGAAGTTCTCTGCCAGAAAAACTAGGTGATCAGGCTGCTTGGTGTAGGTACACAAAGAAGACACTTTGGAAAACATTTCCTGAAGCAGAACCTTAATTAGATCTAAATGTTTTTTGTTGAAGATATTGAAATGTAAGATGGTTTAATCAAAGCAACATCCAGGGGCAGAATTTACCTGAGGTCTCCAACAATAAGAGTTGTTTTGAAGCTTCCTCTGAAATGCTGAGTGATCAAGAGGAAAAAACGGTGAAGTTTAGTGGAGCAGAACGGGACTCTAGAAAACTTACCAGAATTACAATCTGAAAAATCTAGAAATAAGAAGTTGCAAACAGAAAAGCTCTTTGAGCCTGAAACAGTCAACAATGTGCAGCTTTCTGGAGACGTATATGAAATAAAAATGGTCTCCCCTCAGGGCTCAGAAACACAAGAAGTTATGAAGACTGTAAACAAAATTGTGCTTCAATGAAAGATTTAGTTGAAATTAAAGCAGAAACTTTTATCATTCAGTTTTTGGTATAAAGAGAGAATTAAGAAAAAACAAAAGATGCAAATGTAAATTATTGAGCTCATTTTAGTTTATCATGTGATTAATTATTTGATTCATTGATTCTTGCACAGATCTTTTCTACATGTGTTATGAGTAAAGCCTTGACCTGAAATCATCAATGCTCTCTGATTTAAATTTCCGTTTTGATAACGATGGTAAGATGTTTTTCTGCACTGGAAATAATTTATTCCAGCATGATCATTAAACATTTATATTTGAAGCAGAGGTGACATCACACAGAGTGTGAATGAGTGTTGAATCTTATTGTTGATGTTGTTGTTGACTTCCTGTTTCCTGTTATGGGTGGAGAAGTACACAGAACAAATATAACTGAAGCTTGTGGTTGGTTTCTGTCACTTACTGGCCGTTTAAAGATGTCAGTGTCAACGGTGAGAAAAGAGTTTCTTTTTTTTAGATAAAATACAAAATAATTCGATTTAACAACATGTTGTAGAAAATGCCGTTTCCTTTCTCCTCTCTGAGCTTCCACTAACTTCATTTCACTTCACTGAAGATCAAAACAACTTCAAGTCTGCTTTCCTCAGTAACAACTTCCACACTCCAGACAGCATTAATTAAACATTTATTGGCTTCCTGTCAATTGGATCAAAACTGAAAAAATATTTTATGAATCAGCTGATTTTTGACTACAGTTAACGTCTAATATTAAATGTTTCAGCTCTAACTGTGATTTAGTGACTTTGTGTCTGCTGATATGGAGAGATGCCTCAGGTTCATCCAGCTTAGAATATAAAGCTGCCTTTGGTTGCTGTGGTTACAGTGTAATTATTCCAGTTTAGTGTGTTTTCTGAAGTCTCTTTTTCATGATGTAAAATATTCCCATCACTTTCCTCCTATAATCTTGAAAGATTCTGCAGCTAGTTTACATGAAAAGTTCTCTTCTAATGCTGTAGATTTTGATGTTTACATGTTTAATATTCATGTCTCTAAAGCTGACGTTGAGATATGCTAGCAGGTGACCAGGTGTATGTTTACCTTTCTATTTAAGCTGAAGCTGCTCTGTTTTGGCCCAGATCCCAGCTGCTGGCCGGCCTTCCTACAGCGCAGCTCAAAATATGTTTTTCCTTCTAATCAGATAGAAAAGGTTAAATGAGAACATGGCTTCCAGAGCCACCGGGTTCAAGAAGAACACCAAGGACAAGTCCTCTTGTCAGAATCGCCAGCCCAGCTCCACACAAGAAATTATTACTACATCATCACTTATCAACTACTCTCATCAAAAAAAAAGGAGAAAAAAAAAGCAATCAGAGGAACAACGATGGCCTTACAGAAAAACGGTAGTTTGGGATTAAACCACTTGAGGCATTTCTTATCCTAGTAGAAATTAGAAAAGCAGCCAGTGATTTAATCTAAGGATTATGAACTATTAACAACTTATATCTAGTGTAAAATATAATACAACTGAATCCAAATTATCTCATTTTCTGTTCAGGGAAAAAGAAAATCCTATCTCAACTAAAATCTCATTCAAAATGTTTTGATCCATTTCTTTTTTTCAAACAGCAGAGGAAGCAGCACCAAGAACAAACATGCGCTGATATCAGCACTTCAGATGAAATGCAATCCTCTAACTCCTCAAACTAAATTGTAAACTAAGTTATTTATTTAGCTTTTGGTTGTTGTACATTCATGAACTTTGACATTTGTCTCAGCTTTGCCTGATTTGACCTCAGTTTGACTTACTGGATTTCTACTTTGTTTTGTCACCCTCCAAAGTTTCATCCTTTTTCAGAAATAGTATTTTATCAAAGGCTTATTTTGTTTTATGGCATGTCTGCATTTTGATATGACACTGAGAGATAAAACGATTTCACCAGTTTGCACAAACACAGATCTGGTAGAATGAGGAGGCCTGTTACAATAATCCAACACTCTGGCGCCACTGACCGCCAGAGGGTTTTACCTATTATGGTTCCTCCAGTCTCTCCACTGTTCGTCTCATTGAGATCGTTTCTAGTTGCCTTCAAGACCTTACCTGTTGTTTTGTGACTCCTTCCAGGACATGTTCAAGTTTCCCCGGAGACTTTCCGTTTTGGAGCCCAGCATGACATCATGACCATCATATAAGTTTAAAATGCTCTCAAAACAGCAATATTATCATTTATCACTTCTGGGATGATTTATCATCCAGCTAAATTGGTTATCATGAGTTCTGACTTCACAGATTAAGAACATTTTTTTAATGAATCTAAAACCATTGAAATGTCCTGAGTGAAATGTTAAATCTGAAGTCTGACCCCCTGAAGGCTCCCGTAGCGTCGGTCCATCTGGTCCGGCCTCCGCCCCGATCAGCTTCCTGTTCCTGGGTGCAAACATTTCATTTCTCTCCAAATGTGTGGATCATCTCCAGAAGAATAATTAGCGAGTAACGAGTCTCTCACATGGCTTCGTAACAAGCTTCATGCTCTGATAATGAGCTTGAACAAATCAGCGGTAAACAGCTGCTGTCAGCCACACACAACCTGCCGGAAGCTTTGAGCCGAGCAAAAGATAAAACCGGCCTGAGCAGCACAATCCACAGGACTGTTTGGTCTCCATGGAAAATGTTTTTTAAGACTTACTAATGAGAAATCAGAAAAGAATGCAGAGTGGAAAGAAGCAGCTGGATTTCACAATGTCTGCTGCTTCCAATAAGAAAAACAAGTTAGTTAACAGGTCGGATTCTTTTTATGACCCTGTGAAAACATTGTTTTCCCATTCAGCAGCATTATGAAGTTCTGCCCCTCCCCTACCTGCTGCTGAGCTCAGCCACTGAGCTGGCAGAAAAAGACTGCTATCCATTCAGGAGATCAAGATATATATATTTGATGTCCAAACTCATTAAAATGAGAGACATTTAGAAAACTACACCTAGAACTGGGTGATAAATTCATTTGTCGATTAATTAGATGTTTGATTTTTGAGGATTTAATATTTGGAATATCTGGATTTTGAGGAATGAATGAGGAATGCTGAGCATCTTGTGAAGTTATACTTTAGCATAAAGTTTAGAGATAAGAAAAAACTTTTCCACATCACTATCAAATTATTATCAGTAGCTCACATTGAAATGATAAATCAAATGAATATGTGGAGTTTGAAAAAAGAACCTGATGTCAGATTGACATAACTATGAAATCCTTTTACTCATTAAAACCACTTTTTTATTGTTACTTTAAAATGTTGTTCTGGTAAAACTGCATCTTTACTCTGCCTATATTATGACAACAATCTCATAATTAAACAAAAGTTCTCATAGTAATAGGAAACCTCCGTTGTACAACTCAAGAGAGGGATGATTAAAATTAAAGATACTTTTTGAATATATTTTCTGCCACTTGTAATTTTATTTAATTTTTTAATTTAGGAAAAGAAAGTGGGAGGAAAAAAATGGAAATTAGAAGTGGTGTGAAAAACATTAAATTAATCTACCCTGATAGAGCTGCAATAAGAATAACTGCCTCTTCTGTTTTTAAATAAGTGCAGTTTCCACAAATATTTTACATCTTTTTGTGTTAAATCCAGGGGTGAAAGTAGTTTTTAACTCTTGGGGGTACTATGACAGAAAAAAAAAGAAAAAAGAAAAATACATATATATATATATATATATATATATATATATATATATATATATATATAAAA